>PNEQ01051101.1:0-47856 GCA_003012365.1 Medauroidea extradentata
ACCTCGGGTCAACTGCCTCGTTACCCGTCGAACATCCGTCTGCCTGACGCGGCACACTTCCACACTCCTCGTCTATCGCGCACCAGCTGCGCGCGCAGCCTACCCTCACCATAATCAAAACGCCTCCCAGCGGAAAAGGTACAAAGCATATATTACATTACAAAACATACTACCAGACAATATATAATATTTGTCTCACGATATACCATCATTAGAGATTATGGTGAGGCAGAATGGTATATCGCGAAAATGTTTGTGCCAACATAACCTTGAAAGCGCTGTAGTTTCTTGCAAAATTTATAATTAGGTGGTATACTTCTGACACAACTTAGCTGTCTGCAGACCAATAACAGGCATAAACTATTATAATGTCTAGGGACAGGAAATTTCGGCGAAAAGATTTTTGCCCCACTTTGTTTCAGTGCCATATGAGCGAACCTGCAACTCAACATCATGGCTATTTGCAGAGTGTTTTTGTGTAGAGTCGTTATTCATTTGACTGTGCCAATCAGTACACGGATATCTGCTACACATCACGTCTGTGATTTGCGGGTTTAACCTCCACACGCTGGGTGTTAAGGCATCCAATCACTGACCACAAAGCAGAGATGCAGGTGCGCACGTAAGGCACTGAAACAAAGTGCTGCAAAATTCTTTTCGCCGATTTGTCGAGATTGTTATTGGCTCAGTCAAATAGGTTAACAGTTTCAGGTATAAGCCAAAGCCAGTAATCTTCTAGTAAGCTGAACGTTTGTTGAACTCCAACAGTCAAGTTTTCCCGCGATAAGCCATCATCTCTAGTAATTGTGATTCTGTATTGTAAGGTAGTCTGCGTGTGCAACACGAACACGACAGCTTGCAGCGTATTTGAATGGATCAGTAGATGAGAGGCAGCTAAAAATGGCTGATTGGTTCTCGCCAACTTGCCACGGCAGGATCGTGAAGGTTTTGTTGACGGGAGGAGTTGTCCCGTGGATGCGGAATGCTATCACGAGCGCACTATGTGCGTGCGGCGACTGCGTAGGGGGTCAGAACGCGCCGCGACTGCCAATACAATATGATGCGTGCGTTCCTCACTCGCGCTGAGGGGTAGCCGCCGTGACGTCGCGCTCCCCTAGCCGTTACGCAGTGTGTGGGTCTGATGTGACGTCACGGGTTCTGATAGCACGGTCAGCACTTAGGCGACGACGAAGCCTAGTCACAGAATAAACAGTAATACAGACGTGATACGGGTGAACTTCGCCGCTAAGCGGCTGCCGGAAGCTAGACTGAATTCGGATATGAGGCAGCATGTAGCGAACCTACAGTGAACGTCTACCGAAATTTTTTTTGTAAAATTTAAATCCAGACTTATTTGTGTAGTGAACATCGTGTAGATATATATATTTGCCAAACAGGGAACTATAGAACAGACGACGTACAGACAGAAAACATTGAGACAAATATTGATATATATTTTCGGCTTGAGTTTATTGTAATTAATTATTTAACGCTTATAATTATTATTTTAAGAAAATAAACAGTTAATTAGCTAGACCATGACGATTATAATACATCGTATGTATCCAAACAAGCGGTTCAATATGGCGACTGCTTCTTCGTTCTGTTCAGTTCGAAGAGTCCTCGGCTACTGGACTGGGTAACCTCTCTCCACTTCTAATTTCAGTCCATTCCTGGTGTGTTTATAGTAGGTTTTCAATCCGGATTTGTCAGCCCGTGCCAAGTTGAATGCGGATTAAAATGTTACTTCAAACGCACTATAATACCTGAAGTAGCGCTCGATGGGTCTTGGCGGAAAAGGGGAGACGTGGGATGCGAGACACAGGAGGAGCAAGTTCTGTGGCCAGCGATCCGTTCCTGAGGACATAAAACTCGCGAACCAGGTCACCGCGACGACCTCTTCCCCCCTCCTCACATTACACGCCCTCGGCGCCTGTGGACCCAGCATCCACCGCGTAGTAGCTCAGACCACACTTCTTCTCTGGATGCTTCCCGCCGCGGACTCTCGCTAAGAGCAATATGCGCTTGTTCCTTAGTGATTTCGAATAGATATTTTTTATTGCTACCTAATACTCATATGAAAATTTTGCTCTACAGTTGAGACACTACCTTGTCATAATTAGAGATGATGGTTTATCGTGGGAAAACTTGACTGCTTGCTGGATTTCAACGCACGTTCAGCTTATTAGATTATCATTGGCTTTCTATTGTACGTAGAGTTGATGCCCTATTTGACTGAGCCAATAAGAATCCTGATATTGTAATATTTATGCTTGTTATTGGTCTGCAGACAGCTACGTTACGTCAGACGTACGTCATCCAATCATATATGTTGCGAGAAACTGCGGCGTTTTCAAGGGTATGTTGGCCCAAAACATTTTCGCGATATACCATCATCTATAGTCATAATTTGTAGCTGAGTTTTTATTTCGTCATCCAAAGTACTGCGTTTATTGTCCGTGAAAATAAGCCAAAATGATGCAATATATATATATATATATATATTTTTTTTTTTTTTGCTGACGAATGGTACATTATTAAAAAAACGCATCCACAGTATTGTGCATCATGTGACTGCACATTGTTTGAAATTTTTTCTAAGCTTTTGCTTGAAAAATATTTGAGTTTTGTAGACATTACTTAAGAGTACATTATCCTCTTACAACAAAAAAATTAGCTCAGCCAGTTTTCCCATAATGGCATTTAAAAGTCAAAATTTGCATGTTTCTAGTTCATACACCTCCCAAAAACTAATCAACATACTGAAACGAAATAAATCACAGTGAAAGTACATGTCACGGGCTAAGAATTTATGTATATAAATTCCCATTCAAACAATGTTTTGTATATTTTAAAAATTTCTGAAATTTGCAAAATTTTTTTGCTACTTTTAGAAATTTTTTGAAAAATACTGTACTATTTTATATTCGGTTTTTATATACTTAAAATCTTAGTCTTTGGCATGTACTTGGAATGTAAATTATTTAGTTTCATTAAGTTGATTGCTTTTCGGGGAGTGTATGAACTAAAACATACAAATTTTGACTTTGAAATGCTATTGTGGGAAAACTGGCCGAGCTAAATTTTTTGTAAGAGGATAATATACTCCCAAGTATCGTCTGCAAAGCTAACAATGTTTCATTCAAATATAAAATGATATAAAATTGTAATTATTTTCTCTCTGGAACGTCCTTGAACACACAAGGGTAATGCAAATAGGTTTATGTGACTTAATGTCCTTGCCTATCTCACTACCAGCCTCACAGTTCAAATGAGCAATCTACGTTCTAGTTAATGACTTCCCAATAGACGACTTGAAAAGAGGCAGAGCTTCAGTCCGGTGTGGGAAACAATTCATACCTCCATGGTTACCGCAACCGAACATTACCTTAATTTAGGTATTTGGCTTCACAAGTCCCGGATGAGATGTATATCAAGTAAATTGATTATTTGTTTGGAGCTTGCCGCCTTTTCAGGTAAACACGGATCTTATGCATTTGCATATCTTAACCATCAAATTGAAACATATTTTTGACCCTTCGTGCAAGTCTATGAGTGCACAAAATGTTTGATTTCTGCCATCACCAACTAACAGATCAGAATGTTTGTAAACAAGCTTTGTTTCCCACAGTACTCTTCCCCTGCGGTGTGACGTCAGAGGGCGTCCATTGATAAAATACGAAGATAACTTTTTCCAACCATAAAGCTTTCAGCGTGAAAATTTTAGAACACCGCCATCAATAGAAACGTTTGCCATTTTTTTTTAAAAATAATTGTGATTACTTAATCTTCAAATGTAACTTCAGAAGAAAATATTAACTTTTTTTTTTATAAATAATGTGAGGAAGTTTCTGGTTTGTCTGAAAGAGTTATTCATTGCTGGTTCATTGAAAAGAAAATATTTATTTCAGCATCCATTTGCCATTTAAACTCTTTATGTTGCTTGTTAAACAGGTGAAGACCGTTAGTTCAGACTAAGCGCACGTGGGATCGAACCCGAGCAGCTGGACTATGACTCAGAAATGGTAAACCAACGCGTAGCAGTGAAATGTTTTAGATAGCAAGCGCCAATAAAGATGAATGATGAGCGGTCTCATTCTTAACTTAAACTGGGTACAGTAGCAAATAGTAAGGACAGATTGGCTCGCTGGGGCACATACCGAAAGCAGTGGGGCTATGCAGATCAATTAAAAAATTGCTTGTAAACAGTGTTGAATCATAAAAACTTCAAAGCTTTCAGAACTCTTTACCGTCTTATACCTAGAGTCGTGAATTTGTTGCGAAAAGATTTTTGCACCATTACCTATGTTCCAACACACATCAGCAGTTCTGCTTGATGGTCATTGGCAGGGTGTCTTTGTCCATGTGACAAATGCGCTTTCCTCACATTATATAAATTGTTGGGCTCAACCAACATTAGTCACAGGATCCAAAAACCGATCAATACGGTACGGCCCTTTATACCTTGGGGCTAACTTGGCACTAAAATAACTAGCCTTGTTACTCTGGCCAAAGTGCTTACAAAGCACCAAATCTCCTGTCTTATAAAATTTTTGAACTCTTTTCTGATCATATCGAGTAGCGGCCCTCTGCTGAGCTCTTGTCAATGTTTGTGTGTTTCATCCCAAACATTTCTTTGTATAGGCCGTTCACCATAAACTGAACACGTGGCAGAACTTGTAATTAATTTAAAATATGTTTTATTCGGCCAATATATGTTAACTTTTGAGAGTATTGAAACGTTTACACTGGTTTTAAGTTACATGGAAGTTTTTATATTAAAAATAGTAAAGATTGCTGCAAAATGGTTGAAAGAAAACTTTCTGCAGTGTTCACTTTATCGTGAATGGCCTATACTCTGGGGCTAACCATATCCAGACACGTTTCTCATTTAATTGCACAAATCAGAATAAGGTTATTATGTGATACAATACGTCTGTTATTTGCCAGTAGAACCCCAGGGCAACTGAGATTTAAAACATCCAATCACTGACCATGATGCAGAGATGCAGATGTGCAAAGTAGGCACTGAAACCAAATGGAGCAAAACATTTTTCGCCACAAAATCGTATCGTGAATATTGTTTTATATGGCAGCATTATTGCGTTCTGTGAGTGCATAATTTGTTTTTTTATTGCTAGTGTACGTTATTGCAGCAATATTCACATCACATCGAGCATGACGACACTGGTTGCTCCATACCGCTTACAGTACACACCCAAATATTTTGCCACTGCGACAACACTTAAGAGCCGTAAAACGTGGGCCTGAATATTTTATCATTAAACGTATGCATGTACGGACGTGCATCTTGTATTGAAAGGCGTGTGTTAAAGAAGAGTTTAATGAACCATAAAAGAGTTGCGGCGACGCGCTGGGAATTCCTCTTGAGGAGAGCAACTTCGCCAGGAGCTCTCGTCTTCGCAGCTGCATGAGGCAGTAACTCAGATCGAAACCGACTAAAGAATCTCCTGCAAGCAGACTCTCGCAACGAGCCATGATTTCCCGCGCCAGCAAAACCCCTGCAGCGATGGAACGTATTGGAGGCGTGAAGGTAAAGCACTGCGGCGCTGCGCGTATTCATAATGTTTACTGAGTTACCACCGCATATAACACTTGCATTTCAGTGAACAAAATTTTTAAATAGTTTGTATTGCTAGAGACGGCCATGAAAGCGTGCTATGGTTAGAGAAAGACAGTGGCGAGGCAAGGATTTTTTTTTGTGCAGGTGAAGCTCACTTTCAATCAAAATAAAGAAATAATTATTATTCTTTTAAAAACTTTAAACGATCTGCCGATTTTCATAACGTTACTAAACACAGTAATTTTATGGTTTAAAACATATCATAGATACAACTATCCAGCCACCGTACAATTAACCTATTTTTTTTTTATCTTAACGACGACGCCTAAATCGCACTTAAAATGCGTTCCAGTGTGTTCCCAAATGCGTTTTTTTAGCGAAACTATTCCACATGTGCCCGTTGTGTCAATGTACGTAAAGAAAAAGAAAATACACGCCAAACGAGGATGGTAAGGTATAGTTTCAAGACATAAACGTCAATTAGAAAAATAATTTCGGAGCCTCTCAAAATAACATAAGACTTCTTTTTTGGCCGGTCATGTATGGAAAATGACTCACGGAATTCATGTGAAACTACTCTATAAACATGTAATGGACTTGGCTTAAAACATTTCACCAATAAAAATATGGGGCGACGACTGAAAGTGTCAGTCAGGCGAGTGATCTACGATACCACTGCACGCCGTTTCAGTGTCTTGCGATAGAGGCCATACCGCACCAGATGAGCCGGTTAACATCGCCCTTGGCGCCGTGCCCTACTTACACAAACATACGGCCAGTAGACGGGCTCCTTAATCCAATTTTTTCCCATAGGCCCTGGTTGTGGGGTGGTTTAACAACCAGGCCCCCCAATTTTTCCTGTACCCCGCTGCGCCACCGTGGAAGGTATATTTTGCGCGTTAAATGATCTGCGTGTTGAAATCCACTGTCCCATGTAAACTTAAGTATAGTCTTATCTCATTTAAGTTGTTCATATTTTCACAGTTCACTTCTGAGAATTGTGTATGTGAACAGGATTGCGGAGACCGTGATTTTCGAGGAAACCAGGTTGGTTTAAAGCTCAAAACAGTGGAACTGCCGTGAACATTTCTCAGAAGAAATATGTCAAAACATGGAGAAGTTATATGAGACAGACTTGTGCCGACCATTTACCCATTCGCTGCTACTTGCTGGAACAACAGAAAATGCACGAATGTACAGGGCTTAAGTAGGCATAGGACAACGGATTCTAACATGGGATTCATTGAACTCATTTTCCTTTCCCTAAAGGTGAATTTTGGTGTCAACTATTCCCAAAGAAGAATTGTAAAGACATTCACGAATAGTAAAATTTTCATAGAATTTACGGACCGCATTTGGAAGTGCTTCTGTCTGCGTACAAGCACAGACTATATATATAGAGACACTGGAAAATCGCGAAAATGTTTAAGATAGTCTCCAATAAACTGTAGTATATTAACCGTGACACGTGTAAACAGTTTTGGAACAAATCACACACGCTGTGTGTTCAAGCTGTACCGTTCTAACTGGGTTTGTTGTAGAGAGAAACAGTGCTTCATATAACCCATAGCCAATGTCGATACGAAACAGTCGGTGTTATATATAGCATGTTGGAGCCTAGCAAACAGTCAACTATTCCCGCGATTTTCCAGTGTCTCTAACTATATAGTAATACAGACGCTAAATGACAGGGCGACTCATTTGATACGGGCGTACTTTGCCGCTTATTGGCTGCCCGAGGTTGTGAATACCAGCTCCGAGTTTGTATGGCTCCTGCGTGTTACGGCAGGTTTCCTATAGGTATGTCTGTCGGCTAGCAGGGCAGCCACCTTACGCTGATTGGCGGCAGGCGTCTCTGCCATGCTGCTGGCCAGGGAAGCCATTTTGCTAGTGTGTGTGGCTGATTTCGCCATCTTACCGCCTGTTTTCCTTCTGTATTCCTAAATATTCTATGGTTAGAGTTGATGGTATATCGCGAAAATTTTTTGTGCCAACATACCCCTGAATACATTTTAATTTCTTGTAACGTGTATGATTGGGTGTTATACGTTTGCCACTTCGTAGTTGTCTGCAGACCAATAACGGGCGATAAACCATAATCTCTACTTATGGTACAAGGGTTGTATATGTATTTTTATAAAACACGTCCGAAGTTTTTTTTTTTTTTTTTTACGAATAGGGGAGAAATGGTCAGGGAAACATGTTCATATGCCAGAATGAAGAGAATCTTGGTACTTAGCACTAGAATGATTGTATTTCTGGCCTTCAGCTTCTTCCTCGCCTCCGTGCACACCCCCTCCAAGCCACATAAATAACACGAACAACGTAAACAACTGCCGCTTCCTCGCCTGTCTCGTAAAAGTCGTCCAGACCCTCTGTGACCCTCGCGAATGCTATAGTTCACCTCTGCGGTTCGCGAGCTGAACATGCGGCTAAACGGCACCGAAATGTACTGTCGGTACTTAACCATTTCCTCGTCATCCCACCCCTCTACCTCACCCTGCCGCCTCTCACGTCTTCCAGGTGAGAACGAGAGTGCTTGTGTGATATTACCTGCATACATCTGCAGCAGATTACTGGCCACGAGATGTTTAAACTAGCATTCTAGAGAGTGAGATGAAGTCGACGCTTGGGGGCAGCAGGCATTCTTGTTTATAAATCCTTCTTCTGATGGACCTCCTGATTGTAAACCGTAGGTGTATGTTATTGAAGTTTCTGTTATTTTCTGCAGCTACGTCTGGTAATCATTGAAAGTTTAACACATTCATAATGCTTGTACAGAAGTGTGTGCACGTTGCAGAAAAAGTTCTTCAGGTCACGGGCCTTTATTTGCGTGGTTATTTAAATGTTATTTTAAATTCTAAATTGCAGCACACATCCTAACGCCCGTCACATAGATTGGTTGAAAATGGAATCTATTGTATAGAATATATAGGCCTATTATATATAAGGTACCTGTACCGAATATGGCCCAGTTCTCACTATGGTCCACTAGTTGCCATTGTGTGGTAATGCCGAGATCGATGTGGGATCTACACACACTAGTCTTCAGTATGAACATACACCATCCATAAATATCTGTCTTACATCATCCATGTGTTATGTTAGTAATATAATTCATGACTTAAGCACACATGATTTGTGAACCTAAAGCGGGCCATATTCGGTACAGGTACCTTGTGTGTATTATATATATATATATGCTTATTAACTAAACATGGCAGGACTCTAGTAAACATCCTGTGAAAAATGGCGGAACTCCGTATGGTCGTGATCTAGTAGTGACTGGTTTCAGGTAAGAGTGGCAATTAATGAAATAACTACATTTGCCCTAGCGTGTACAGGCTTATCAAGTTCAGCCTGTGGGTCTAATATACCACGAAACAGTAGGTTCTACACACATAATGACTATTAACACTAGGAGAAACTGAGCGCATTGCACAGACGTAAACTGTTTAAAATGAAATGTTCAGTTAACTGCTAATACCTAGGGCCATGAACTTTTCCCGAGAAGAGTTTTGCCCCAGGTTGTTGCAGTGTCTCATGTGCTCGTCTGTATTTCTGCTTCGTGGTCAGTGACTGGATGTTTTAAGTCTCTCATGTCTTGAGGTTCCACCCACAAATCTGAGACACGTGGTGTTGTAATAACCTTAGGCTGTTGTGATTGGTACAGTAAAATGACAGACGTCACTTCACACAGGCACTCTGCCAATAACCATGGAGCATAGTTGCATTTACTAGAACGTAAGGTACTGAAACAAATTGGGGCAAACGCGAAAAGTTGATGGCTCACGTTGTGTAATTTTATAGTCGAACTAGCAGCCCCCCCTCCCCCCCCCCCCAGGTTTGCTCGCGAGTATTATACGTAACTGATAATATTTACTTTAATTGAAAAAACCTCTTTGTACACAAGATTGGTACTTCAGTCATCAAGTGTTAGAATGTCCAAGCGGCTAGTTGAACTAATTCTGCAACAGGATAAGTAGCTATAGCTGTCCACGCGAAAAGCAGTCTTACGTTTGTCCCTGCCACTAACGGCGACTTCGCCTGGGCCTTCTTTATAGCCCTGCCTATTTGACGTTCTATGGTAGTTACAGACATCTAAGGTAAGAGGTTAATCGAATGAAAAACATCTGTTTACCCTGTGCACAACCATTGGTGATGGTGCCCTCAATTATATATTGTCAAAATATTCACTTTAACTTTATTGCCATTACAACGTTTCAGTGGGTAAAGGTTTCGCGGAAACGTATTTGGTGCTCCAAACTTGAGATTGGTGAGATGATATATCGTCGGTTTACTGCCAAAAGTGACAAAGTCAAAATGAGATAAAATTATAAAAATGCTAGAAATATGTATATGTTGTTCACGAACAATTGCCCAATTTTAAAGTCTATTCGTCGTTTCGTACTGTTGTGTCACAGTATAGTAACATACCACATTTTTGTTAATATCTACAATTTAATACTGTTTTTAAACGAAATAGCATTCATTACTTAATCACTTTTGGCAGTATACCGACGATATGTCAGCTGATATTGTAGAGGAACGTAAGTGGAAAGCGAACTGCAATTTTACCCCTTTTAAAGACTACATGTAAATTGCACTAATTCGATCTGCCTTGTAGTTTTTGTGTGTTCAGAATTGAACATTCGCACGCAGCTTTTAACGGAATTCGAGCCCAGAACCTCCCGGAATTTAGACCTGAGTAACAAACAACAGCGTCACGTAACGTGGAAATAATTCATGAAAATAAAATTTTATTAAAAAAAATATCTGTGTCCTGGCTTCATAGAGGTTGTACAACAGCACGTCTCGATAGGTTACTGTAGAGTGAAACTCCTGTATAGATTGTTTCTCGCTACTCGTTCCTGCTTTTCGGATCGTCTGCCTTGAATATAGACCAACTTAGTTTTATTTTCAATAATCACGTTTCTTATAAAAAAAATTACATACATATATTATTTTAAATATTTACGTAAGCATTACTCTGACGCGAACAACGCCTCAATATCGCTACTGGTTAGATAGATATCGTGGGTTGATGGAAAACAAATTTTGTGCTCTTTCACCATTTTGCGTGTCGAATTTCGAAATATTTTAAATTTACAACTTTGACATTTGTATAAGTATCCAACTGAAGTGTCATTCACATCGCTAGCCCGTTCAGCCGAATCAAAATCGATCATTCACAAAAAAAAAAAAAAAACACATATCTCCCCTGCACAGGATTGAGAAATCTAATTTCGAAAAATCTGCAAACATTTTTGCGATAATTTCTGTAATCATAATTCTGAAGCAAAAATTAATTGTATATATCGACGGGTTCGATAGATATCGAGGATTTATCTAAAACACATTCAAGGTCTTTTCACCACTTAAGAGATTAAATTTCGAAAAACCCTTGAATTACGTTTTAGAATACTTTATTGATATCTCGTGGACGTAAAAAAAAACAATTACCCGCTGGGTTCAAGATATATCGACGATTAATTGAAAACGCTTTTCACCACTTTTCATCCCTTTTCACGTCCTTAGGTGGCGAATTTCGAAAATTCCTGAAATTACTTTTTAGGTATCTGAGTAAGCATCAATCCTAAACAAAAATCACGTCGCTATATAAAAAGCTATGGGATCGATATATATCGAATTTGAGTCGAAAACACATATTACCCCTTTTTTACCAGTTTAGGGCCGAATTCGGAAAATATATTTTAAATGGTACTTGGGATATTTACCAAAGCACCAATTTAAAGCAAAGAGCACGTCGATATCTCGGTAGGTTCGATAGATATGGAAGGATAATCGAAAACACATTTTACGTATTTTCACCCCTTTAAATAAAGAATTTCGAAACTTCTTTGAGTCCTGTCATAGACATTTGTAAAAGTAACCAATTAAAGTTAAAATCACGACTATAGCCAATTGTGTTACAAAGATATAGACGATTAATAAAAAACACATTTTGCTTTTTTACTGCCTGGGGGTCGAATTTAAAAAAAACTAAAACGACTTTTTGGGTATTTACGTAAGCAATATTTTGAAGTGAATATCAACTCTCTGTCCCGAAGGGTTCGATAGATATCGATAGTTGATTGGAAACACATTTAAGGTATTTTCACCTCTAATGTTGAACTTCGAAAAATTCTTAAATTGGCTAATATGCATTTTTACGAGTGTTCTATTAAAGTAAAAATCACGATGATAGGTCGTCGGGTTCGAGCTCTATCCACGTTTCTTCGGAAACACATTTCACCCCTTTTCACCCCCTTAGAGGTCGAATTTCGAAAAATCCCTTCTTAGTGCTCGCCTACTTCCACAAAAATTTTCACGATTCTAGGTCCAGTGGTTTGGGCTGCAGTTTGATATGTCAGTCAGTCAGTCAGCTTTCATTTTTATATATAGAGATATATATTTTAGAAAATAATATTTGTGTAATTTTATTTTGTTGCATTTGCCAATGTTGAGGATGGTTCTTCAAGAATCTTGCAGGGCATGCTGTTTTACTGCCATTTTGAATGCTGCTGTAAGTTGTTTGTGTGAAGACATAATTTTCTTGCTATGTTCTTAGTGCTCTTTCATGACAATTTAAAGCATTTTCAGGTAACCGCCACAATTTAAAAATAAATACTGGTGCACAGTATATATTGCGTACTATTCAGTGTATTTGGCATTGGTAGCTGATTAGAATTCAGATGAGAAACAAAGTCCCTTGCCTTTAAGCTGTACACGCATTATCATTCCGGGGAGAAAAATATGAGAATAGAAAACAAAGCGTTTACCGTCTTCAACGAAGAATTCTCTGTTGTCCGTTTAATGCATTTTTTTTTCCTGTCTGTACGACTACTTCAGCTTCCTTCTGTTCAAGAAGAAAGGGTTCATATAACGATGACTTTATTAATTCATCAGTGAATAGAGAGTCCAATGGAGCTTATCTAGAAACACCGCAGTCAACCCCCTCCCCCCCTTCACGTCATCGGCGAAGTGAGTCGTCAAAACCGAATTCTCGGAAACTGCACCACGTCCCAACATCAGCCACTAGCGTGGCTCGAGTGTATTTTGAACTTGAGTTAATGCATTTCACGTTTAATGACACACCTCCGGGTAGAGTCGTGGGACAGACGGCGAATACATTATCATAAAATACGTATGCAGTTGTTTGCGGTTATCAATACGACAGGGTTTTACTGCTGTTGCTTACTGCCGCTGTTGGCGTAATGCATGCCACTAACGTACTGGGGGAAAAAATTCCTTGCTGTCCCTTGGCGATTTGAATGCCTGAATAAGAAATGTCTCCGTTAACGTAAACAACGACTATGATTACATTACGATTTTTTTACAATCCTTACAACACAGCTTAGCGGACAAAAGACGAATAGCATACGTTATACCAAGACACGAATTAAATAGAATCTATCGTGGCCCAGAGAAATGCCTTGATACAAAAAAACGTACGTTGTCATTTACTATGTTACAAAGGTAGATCTTTAGGGTGAAAACTTGACCGATGCATTTCGATGTAGTGCATATGCGGCCGAAGTTCTTCGTTCACTATGTGTGTGCGTCAATATGAATTCTGACACTGACACTCCAATACTGAACATTTGTGATTTGTGCTGAGACCGTTTCAAATAATAATCATCCTGTTGCATAAGGCGTGAGAAAAAATTATTGGCACCATCGTATCTGCTAGTAATCGTTTCCTGTCTTCATCGGCCAGGGGGTTAAGGGCGACAGTTCCCTCCCCCCCCCCCAAAAAAAAAATACAAAAAAAAAATGTAACGTGAATATGATTTTAAAAGTGAACGTGCTGTAGAACAGGATCATTTCAGTAAGGGAAGTGTTTTTTTTTTTTTTAAAGAAACCTCCCCTCCCTCAAACTCTTTGCTTGATCCTTGCGTGCTGTGTACCGGATGTAATTCTCCTCGTTTGATGATCTGAGATAAATGGGCGGTAAGGTTAATCTTGCAACCCTCGGCGGTAACCGCTTCGCTTCTATTTGCGACACGCCAAACTGTCATGATGGGGTCTTGTTTTACGCCTTTTTTATTGTACTTTAAGCGGCGGCCCTACGGTCTTATTTTTGGGAAGTTTGGACTAAAATTCAACGCATGCTTCTATTGCAGTGGTTTTTTTTTTAATCTAAGCGGTATTTTAGTAGTTACAGCAGTCTAAAATAAAAGCGGTTTTTAGCCATTATGAAAGTTACTAAAATCATATTTGCAATAATCATGTCGCATTTTAAGAAACGTGGCACTCTACAGCGCCACTCATGCGGCCAGATACATAAATCTCTTAATGTCGGAAATGAAAAAAAAAAAAAAAAAAAAAAAATTGTGAGGGAGGGGACGTGGACAGCACAAGCTGTTGATATATTTAATTGAAACTGGCTGTTTGAAAATCTGGCTTCTGATTCTTCGTTGATATATAGGCCTAGAAGTTATCATACGGCAGATACGGTTCATGTCGCGACACGTATCCAAATATAACGCCCCCAAGATTGTCGTAGCGAAGGAGGAAAAAAAAGGGGGGAGGGATACAATTCCTTGCTAAAGTCTATCGTTACTTTTCGATTTCGATCCCGAGAGACCGCGCCCCAAACGATCGAGAAAGAAAACACTCAAAATTGGTATTCTAAGTGTATGGTCGATAAGTCACCTCTTCACTTCAGCAAAGTTCGGGTTATCGACTTCCCCCTCTAGCATTTTTCTCAACCATCTTAACTTACAGTTAACAACCAAATGTACAAAAATAAATTCTTGAAATTGCTACGAAAAAATTACAACTAAAATAACTTTTGGTCTAAATATTACTCTTGTAAGTTAAATAATTTAATATGTTAGTCGATAAGAATGTAACTCGCTGATGTTGGGATTCTTATTAAGTAAAATAAAGAATATTTTTCGAAACTATTTGCACGGGATATTTTGTGCGTAGTGTGTTGGCACTATGTTTCGTTTCAGCACAACTCTCCACATCAATGGCTGCTAGGAACTCGCCGAACAATATTAAATTACATTTCGTAGAAAATTTAATAAGCCGATTATGTATATGCGTGTCTTAATAAATAGTCAGAGGTCAAATATACACTACAAGAACAAAAAGTCTGTATAACCACTGGCGAAATGTTTTATTGTTACACTAACATGACAGAAACGTAAAATAATTTTAAAAAATCTTAGAAATACCTTTTGAAAATTAATTTACTTATGACATGTCAACGCTAGAATAGGCCTATAGCGTACATATTATAATACATATTAAAAAATATCGCGTTTTTGTGACGAATCGAACTTCAAAATTATTATTTCGCAGGCACCAGCACCCTAACACCTCTAACCACTTTTTTTTAATAATAAAAAATGTTAGGCTCCTTGGCGAGGTCGCAACATCGCCAACGAGCCAAATATCCCCCCTTTACAGCTTTAGTATGTGACAATTCCCCAGTTGTGACAGTATTTGGTGACTCTGACAATTGAAAAGACGCTAACGGACAAACACAAATTTTACACCCAGCCAGACCTGGGAATCGAACCCAGAACCCCTCGTATCCAAGTCGGTCGCTCAACCAACCGAGCTACGGGGGGGTCGGCTCCACTTGGCCACTTATCATTTTTTTTGTTTTTTATTTCCCAGTGACTTTTTCTTCGTGTAAGTGACGTAATTGGACGTTGGCGTGTGGCAGACAGACAAGACGTACACAAGTAGGCGTGTTTCAGACAGACAAGACGTACACAAACACCCAGTCCTGAACCCGAGAAAGTGACTGTAAATGCCACCTCCCCGGCCGTCACTTCGAAATATACGAACTCATAATGATCTACTACTTAACATAGTACTTGAATTGCGTAAAATACTTAAGAGTTTGCACAGTTTTAGCACTTTAAGATACAGTAAAATTCATTACATACATCGGTAAAATATTGCTATACTTAAGTTAAAATGTGCATGTCGTAATTTGCTCTTTTACAGGCATTACAGTAACATAAAAATACAACTTAAAAACAATTCGGTTATTGCTTTGGAATATTAAAATGTATTCTACGATAATAAGCTCAATAAAAAAAATACGAACTCTTGAGAAGATTTGAACCGAGATATAACCACCTCTAGGTTACAAAACCAAAATGCTAACCACACACCTAACTGTGCACACATTATTCGTAGTCTAAAATAGCTATAGTTAACAAACGTAACAGAGGATTTATGTTAAAATTTTTGAAAATTTGTGTACGCGCTATGGAAGTGTTTAGTTACGTTTAATAAGTGGGGATGTGAAACATATTGTGCATATAATATTTACACGCATCAAGCCACCCTCCTCGTCCTCAATGTGGTTTATAATAAGTGAGATACTGAGTTAATAACTCTTTGCCGCACTTCAAACTATGACTTTAACGAAACACTAATGTTATTACATCAAGCACGACGTTTAGAGAGCGGAGATTCATAAATACATTAGCCGTGTTCGAATCCGCTAGAAAACAGCCATTTAGGTACCTAAATCGACCACGTGACCAATTTTAGGGCCTAAAAATTTGGGGATTTAGGGTTGAAATTTACTGAGGTAGAGTATTACACTAAATTCCCAAATAGGTCCGTAAAGTCGTCTGCTGTTGTTGATTGAAGTATTATGGTCCTGTATTTCAACCGAAACTAATAATAACTATCTACCACAAGCATTATATAACATCACGGTGGCAACCCACCTGGAAAACCTGGAATTATCAGGGAAATTGTGGTCACCTGGAAATGTCAGGGAATTTTTAGTTCATCTGAGAAATGTCAGGGAATTTTCTTGTCTCGTTCATTTTGAGCTTCCGCAAAAGTCATAGGAAGGAATATAATGGAGTATTGAAAGCATTATAACATTTTTATTGAAAAAATTACCGTTATGTAGGTATGATTATGCTCCATTGTCAACTTCGTAGTTATTTCTGCTGATTGTTTTGTCAAGTTCACTGATAGTAGAGTCAAGAAGGACTTAAAATATTTATATTTATTGGAAAATATGTTGAATAATATGCCAAAATGTTGTTTTCATACTTGCAAAAATCAGGGAAATTTTTGGTTTTCTATCAGGGAAATCAGGGAAAAATCAGGGAATTTTCTTTGTTGCAATGAGTGGCCACCCTGTAACTAAACAATTATAATACACGTTTATGTTAAAAATAATTTTCCTACTTTGTAATATAATAAAAAAAATTGCTAGTATAGTTTTTTTTAATTATATTTTTGTTGAAAAGACAGAACAACTAAAAAAAAGTAGTTCTTTTACAAGATCTTTGTGCGGTAAAGGTATTATTTATTTACAACGAATTTTTAGAAAAACTAACCTGTTAGAGGTAGCTAGTCACCAATATTTGCTCTGGATACGAGGGAGGTAACAAAACAACATCGAAACTACATCAAACCTCTAGTTTCCAATTCTGCCACATGCAGCGCTGTTATTTGACGTTCGAAACTATACACCCTAAATTCCTAAACCCTGAATTCCCAATAGACCACTTCGAACACGCCTTGTGCCGATCTATAATAAACGTAACCTTCACATTTCTGTCCATCATGTTTGTTAACTAGACTTCCCGATCGTGAAACATATGTCGACAGCACAGTAGCACTCGAAACATTTCGATCGTGGATAAACGACAATCGAAAGATTTCGAGACACCATTTCGTACTTAGAATTACAAACTTCCCAAATATGATCGGAATCGAAATTTCACGATCGTAAACTTCGTGCCGAGAAACTTAGAATAAACCCCCTGCCCACCACACGAATAGGAATGGGCGGTAGATGACGAAAATGCATCTCGGGTAAAGGCCGTGGGGGAGGGGGTTGGGAAATGCCTGGTGGGGAGGTATAATGCGCTTGGCGAGACGCGACGCATCCATCGCCGTCCCTCTCCCCGAGGAGAGACCTACGGCAGAGGACGAAGACGTCGCCGCGGGATCCACGGCCGGGGCGCATCTCTCGTGCGCAGGGTCGTAAACGGAGCGGAGTACCGCGCATATTTAATAAGGCGAGAGAGGGTTTGGAGGAGAAGGAGGACCGACAGTTCCTCGCCCCCCCCCCCCACTTAGGTAGTGCAAGCACCCCTCCTCGTCTCCTCGCCGCGGCGTGGACGGTCGATTACATTTTATCGCGCCTGTTTCTCCCGTCTCCGTCGAGGGCCTCGTACGCCGTGTAGGGGCCCCCAAGACGTTACTGCGGGGACGTCGCGGGAATGCATCGCGCGCGTCTTCAGGCAGGATCGACAACCACTTTAGCCGCTGTACCTGAAATATCGTGCCGGTAAGAGACGAACTAAAGACGGATCTGCGGACTGACGATGTCCGAATAGTTCTGGGAAAAATAATAGGTGGTGTTATTCTTAACATACGGTAAGTGGACTTTACGTCTCGGCAACAGCGAGGTCATTAGAGACGGCAACACACAACTTAGTACAACGACAGGAGCTGGGAGAGGAATCGGCCATGGCCTTAGTTAAGGAACCATCCCAGCATTCGCCTGGAGCGATTTCGGGAAACTATGGAAAACAGAAATCAGAATGTCTAAGCCAAGAATCGAACCCGTGTCCTCTTGAATGCGAGTCCAAAGTGTTATTGCGCCTCCTCGCTTGGTGTGGTCTTTAGGCGGCCGTTTCAATATATTATATCCAAACAACTGCTGAAGGAATTCGTGTGAAACTACGATGGAAAGGTGTGTTGGACTTTTCTTAAAAATTTCCACCTAAAAAAGATAGGGTCACCACTGAAAGTGTCAGTCAGGCGAGAGATCTACGCGCGATACCACTGCACGCCGTTTCAGTGTCTTGCGGTATAGGCAATACCGCACCAGATGGACTGCACTTGGCGCCGTGTCTCAAACACACGGCCACTAGGCAGGCGCCTTAAGATGTACATCTCGAAGTACTTGCCATAAGGGTAACACAGCACGCACATCATGCCTCATGCTAGCCTCTAGGCTCAAATAACTTAACTGACGTACAGTTTGTTTCGCCGATAGCGTTGTCTGTGTAAGGTAGGCAGTGGCGACCCTATAATTTTATGACTTTTAAGCCTACTTTTTTTCGTTTGCGTCAATATTTCCGTACCTTAAAAAAGAAAAAAAACACATCCGACATTTTCAGCTATGAGGATATTTATTTTCAATATTAGTGGAGGTCTTTAAATATGTATGTATGTATGTATGTATGTATGTATGTATGTATGTATGTATGTATGTATGTATGTATGTGTGTGTGTAGCTATGTTTAAATGCTATTCCTCAGCAGATATTACTCGCGCAGGCTTCGAACAAGCTTTATCTGCCAAAGCTCTTGTTCACTGGGTTTAAGTAGCCGGCCAACTTTAGGGGATGGTTCCTCTGACACAATGTTTTCATGCTTGTCTCCTTGTTATTAATTTTTGTTTCAATTTCTAAATTCTGTAATTATCAATATAGGAGGAGGATTTAATAATATTTAGGAATCTTCAGTCAGCTGTAACACATGTCTTCTAACATGTGACATAAATAAATAATTTGTTTACCTTAAGATACGATAACACAAATCACAATTCACAACAGTAGTGATAGATAAACAAATTTCACCTTAAAATAACAGATAAGACACGTTACGCACCTTAGTTAGAAAGTCACGTCATGAAAGATGGACAGCTGTTAGGTTCACAGCAAAATTTTTTCACTTTGAACGGATGAAACCCTCGCTTTAGTGAGATTCACACAATCTTCCCGTATAACGAAAGTTTCTCCTCTAAAATGACAGCATTGATGAGCGCCTAATTAATCGGTGACATCTGCGACCTTCGACGCCGCTCAGAATAGTCAAGGTCAACGAGTTGTTATTGCAACCGCAGTCTCGGAGGAAGTGGGACGGGGGGTTACGGTACGGCGACAACTCACGCCGCGCACGCAGTATGCCAATGTGTGCTGGGCGGAGAAGGGACGTTTTGGTGATGCAGGTACGTCGGGTGTTGGCCCACCCAGTGTGCCAAAAAACCAGGGGAGGCAAGGTCGAGATAATGTCCTTCGGCCCTTCTTCATCTTCGCCTGGGACCCCCGCCACCTCTGCCGTCGAGGGGTTTGGGGGTGGGGTGGTGAAGGAGTGGGCCTCGGGGACCATCTCTTTAAAATCTGTCAACACCTTGTTCCGCTCTCGGGTTGACGAGTTTCGGGTGAGGGGAAGAGAAGGAGACTCTTTCAGGTCGACGGCGGGGACATTACCGGCGAAGGTATCGGCCTTCTGTCGGCTCGGCCCACAAGGAAGGGGTCTGGGGGAGGGACCTTCCTGGGAATGCGGGATCGTCGGGGCGTAAATGCACCCGCTACGACCGGCGGGCCTTTCACTGGCGGGGCATAAAGTCGCGTGTTTATGCCGTCGCGCCGGCTGTGAAGAGACGTCGAGGTGTGGAGTACGCTACCAGCCCCGCCGTGTCCCTACCAGAAGTAGTTGTAATTGGGGAGGACGAAGAGAGGCGAGGGACGGTAAAAACAAGAGGAAGATAGAATGGCCCCGGTGGAGGTGGGAACACTCCTGCTACAGATACGCGCGGGTATAAATAACGAGTTCCCGTCTTGAGCAGGGCCCGTGGTGGTGGCGAGGCCTCGAGAATGTGGTCGTTCCGATAAGGAAATAAATATCTACACGCGGGCGAACATGCGCCGGCTCTTTAGGACCGACGCCTGCTCCATGCCATCTGGCCGTGGTTCGCTGGGTAATGAGTTCATTTTCCGTCCGCTTCCATGCTGCCGACCCAGAGCTAGGGTTAATACTACCACGGGTTAGAAAGTAAATGTGTTTTCATATGGAAGAGTTTGCCACAAGGGAACATTCGGCCGCTAGTTTCGCTGCATTCGCTAAAGTGTATAAAATACGAGACCGATCTAAAATTAAATAACAATAAACAGAACAGTTTTTTTTTTGACATTTCGTTACCTTAATAGTAAAGCCTCGTAACTCCACTTCGCATCCATTCAGAAAAAAGGAGAGAGAAACTATTTTATTTCCCTCACACTGAGAAAAAGATGCATTATTTTGTACAAAATTATTATAAATGAAATTTTTATACCTATTTTTAACAATAATTCTTTGTAAATACCTTATTATGATGGTTTAAAAGGGCTCGAATGTCATATCTTAATAATATGGAGTTGTGAGCTTTTACTATTAAGGTTCGATATGCCATTGCGGCCGAATGATGCCGTATTGCAGGAAAACCCGCAATAAACAACGAACGAGGGAACAAACGCCAGTAAGCTGTAGTCAACAGACATAAAACATACATATTATTCCTGAAAGGGATGTAGTCATATCCCAGAAGACATTCGCCCGAAATGGCGTGTGTCCAAAAAAACTGTTCTGTTTATAATACGAACCCATTTCAGAGGAATCGTTCAAAGATAACACAAAATTAAGTAGCTTTGCAGAGAGAGAAAATAACTTAATGTGACTGAAAATTCACGAAAGATCTGTGATTGGTCAGTTTATACTTCTCACCTTCGCCAGATCTGATGTGCTGACATTGTCGCGTGGCAAACTGTTAACAGAGATCTTTATAGCTTTTAGTACAAATAACCTTACAAGAACTTAGGTCACGTCCTTCGCGTATTCCTTCTTATGCTATAATCACAATGGCGCGACGAAAGCGACGCGACACTAAAAATTCTCTTATTGCTAACACTAGCTTGTTTGGCTGCCGCGCGACAAGTACTTTATGCATGCCTTTACAAACTAATATCTAGTACTACAACAACAGATTACATTATTTTAGTTTTTTCCCCCGTTTATTTGTAATATAATTTTATATACATAGCGGCATTACGAAAACTGCAAATGAAGACAACCACACGTTTGCTTAAAAATGTTGTGATTTGCGTATGATAACATGAAAAACCTCTTTTACAATAAATAACAGCAATTTATGATCAAGTCACAAGTTTCTTTAACATTTGAGAGCAAAATTAAATTCCGGCTCGAATGAAATCGATATAATTTCTATTCGGAATTCGCGTCGCGTCCGCAATTTTTGTCGAGCTGACGTCACAGAAACCTGGGTGGTGATTGGCGGACATCTTTTGTTTTTCATCTCGTGGCGGTAATGTCGCATGTATTGCACCGTTGTGATTCCGGCATTATCCACACATCTACACATGAGTTCATTGCCAATCCTGGTAGCTACGTATAAGACAGCTGCAGCTTCGTAGCTGAATTTCCACAGATTGCGTTGTTATTTGCTACAGACTAGACTATAATATCAAGTACAGATTTTTAAGCACAATTATAAAATTCAGTGAATTTTGGACATTACAACTCAAATTTCGCAAGGAATATATTCATGGCAGAAGGACGTAGAGCTCACTGAAATAATAATATAACTACCAGAACCTTTAGTCGTGCTCAATCAACAGAATATGGCTAGTAACATTTTCTTTTTTTGTAATACAATCGCTCGAATGCTCGTTTGTTCAAGTAGATAATTTCCACAGTGTGTGAACCCCGCCCCTACGTATTTTAATTACGCACAACCAAATTAGCGTGACGCGTAATTGCCGGCGCTTTTTCTTCTACCTCCGCCGGCGAACACGACAGGGCCTGTCCCAGACGAAGGTCAAGCCTCGACTCCGGGTCTCGAACCCGGGACCTCGCGCTCTAATGAATCCCGTCATTAACCCGCGCGTTGAGTACAAGGGGGAGGGGCAGTTGGCCGGAGAGGGGAGGGGTCTTGTGAGGAAAATAAAGCGAGGCGGTTCGCATTCATGTTCTGATGAGACTTTAATACGATCCTGATCGAAGACTCGTCTTCTGATTGGGCCGCGCTGCTGTTGGCCACTTGATTCTCTGCGAAACATTACTGAAGTAGAGCGAGGTGTCTTGAACCAATGAGACCGCACGTCCTCTACTACAGAATAGCTAGGTACACAGAAGCGAATTCGAGTTGCGGAGTATTTTCCGATTGAATAAAAAATGGCTAACCAAGTATTTATTTGTACACGCTCATGATGCAGTATGCTTTAAGGGCGTTAACGTGGCAAAAATTCATGATTCTATATTTACACGACATATAGTGATCGCTTTATCCACGTTACTTGTGACTAAATTTTTAACTTGTAAAATTTTTTTAACTCTCATAGTTTACAAGTTCCGGGAGCGTGGTATTAACAAAAGCCAAGTGTCTTACTCGAATGAAATAATTTACACTGAAATGAGATATTATGGGCAATATGCTAAAATATTTAAAAACAAACTTTGAGATTCCTTTGTACTTTTTAAAAAAAAAATCTGATAATGATAATTTATTTCATGTAAGGCAATTAAAAAAAATTACAAAAAGGACTGTTGTGTGTGTTTTTTTTTTTTTTTTTTTAATATTGATCAAACGTGAAGTGAGATGGTGTTGAGTGATTATTACGATACCAGATATGCTCCAATAAACTTTACAAGTTGTAACATCACTTATAGTATCGAATCATTGTTATTCACATAAAAATTTGGTTTTTCATACATATTTTGAGGTTTAACCAACGTGGCGGATATTCAGAATATTCTTTACCATGGTAGTCTGATAACAATGCGGTAACACAAGAAATAGAATATAACAATTTCCTACGTTGGCAGTTCTCAAGCACATGACCTGTTTTGGTTAGTTGTGAAAACACAAAGATTAGTTCTTGTGCGGATGATCTGTGTTTCTATGCATGCTGTTATGTTTTCTGTTGTGAAAACACGTGTGTGTCTCTTAATGGACGGTGTGTGCCGGAACGGAACTCGTGAGCTCCAGAAGACCATGGCGATTGGAGTGAGCGCACTCTGACAGGCCGTCTGCGACGAAGAACCCGGTGCTCGCTCGGCAATTCTGACGGGCCGCGCGCTATCTTTGGCCGCTCATCTCCGCGGGGCGTTGCCTGCCCCAGGGGAAGAGAGAGAGAGAGAGAGAGAGAGAGAGAGAGAGAGAGAGAGAGTTGGAGCTGGGTCCGTGGAAATAGTCTCCGGCGATAACTTGGTCCGGCCGGGAGAGAGACGTGACAGCCCGTCCCATGGAGCAAAGGAGGGAAGGGGGAGGGTAGGCGACAGAGAGAAGCTGGCCCGGCGTGGGCGGAAGACGGCACGCCGCTCTTGCTGGCGTCTTGCGTCGCGAAGAATTGCTCCTGCTGCATGGACATCCGCAGTGGCTTCCATGCCGCGTGAGCTGCTGTCTTCAGGAGAGCATATCTATCCATGCTATAATGGAACCCAGCGGTCTCGGCAACAACAATCAGGGTACCTACCACTGTCACCGTATTCCAACACTATAGCTGATTTCACTTAGGCGGTTCGCAATAAAGTGAGCACTACCTAAAATATTCTTGCATCCATCTTTACTATTTTCATTACGAAAACTTCGATGCCACTAAAGGACAGCGTAAACGTTTCACCAATCTCAAAATGGAATATTTATGGCCCCAATAAACTACGTTTATTAGTAAAGAAGTTCGTAGGCTTTCACGGCCGTTGTCTACAGGGCCTAGGCTTCTGGGTTGTAGCCGCGTCAATGACGCATTTCTTCCCGACGTTTCGGAGAGCATTGCAGCTTCCATCTTCAAGGGTGAAGTTTGTATATACAGTATATAAAGGCAGAAGGACTTCGCAGAGGCTCAGAAGGAAATAGTTACTGCGACTAGAAACTTCACCCTCGAAGATGGAAGCTGCAATGCTGTCCGAAACGTCGGGAAGAAGTGCGACATTGACGCGGCTACAACTCAGAAGCCTAGACCCTGTACATTTGTTGGTTACTATAATTAGAGACATGAACTTTTCGCGAAAAGAAATTTGCCTCACTTTGTGTCAGTGACTTGTGTGCAAGTCTGCAGACTTGCTTCACGGTCAGAGATTGGATGTTTTGACATTCGTGTGTCGTGGGGTTTTACACGCAAATCACAGACGTGTGGTGTTACAGTAACCTTATTGTGATTGGTACAGTCAAATGAGAACGTCACAGTTCAAAGGCACGCTGCCAATATCTATGAAGCAGAACTGCAGACGTGCACATAAGGCACTGGAACAAAGTGGGGCAAAATTCTTTTCGCGAAAAGTTCATGTCTCTAACTATAATAATTGTAAACTGCTCAGTTTAACTTGAACAGTCTATACTAGTAGAGACCTGAAAAATAAAGTTTGGTTTTGGAAATAATCTATGAGTAGGGACCTGAAAATTTCGCGTTTTCTTTTCGACACAAGCTAGAATCCCAGAAGCTGTAAGTTCGTGTCATGTTCGCATTGATCTTTAACTTGCTTGACAACTCCTAGAAGTCGCTGAGCCAACAATGTAATTATAACTAAACGTGCCCCATCGCACTGTGTCAGCGAGCAGCTAATGAACAGCTGCTGCCTGCTTGAATACACAAATATTCTTGGAGGCTATCCTTCAGGTCAGTGACCCCGCGGATTTTTCCCGTCTCTACTTACAAGTGACATCAACAATCAGCCGGCTGGACTCCACAGTCCTGTATACACTCTATCCTCATCTACTTGTACGTTGTCTCCAGTGAGTGCCCAGTTGTACACGTGACAAGGTAGCGCGGGAGTCTTCGAGCGGTTTCACGGAGATCAGTTATTCGTTCACAATCCTGAAGGTATATTTTCAGTGGCAGTGGCCCAATCGCTAGAGACCTGGAAAATTCGCGATTTCATTAGAGTACAAGGTATGATTCAAACTGCTGTCAATTTATTTTACGTTCTCAGTTGGCTCGCGACACAAGTTGACACCTCCTGGATGGCGCACAACAAATAGTGAAGAAGCAACTAAATGCAAGCCCAATGATATGGTATCATCGTGTCCGACAGCATCCAATGAACAGCTGATGTCTGCTCGAGTACAGATACATTCTTAGAGGCTTGCCTACAGGTCAGTCAACCCACGAATTTTTCCGGTCTCTACCGGTCACGAAAGTGACTACAGGAGTTTGAAATCTAACGGCTTCTCAAATTAATTCGCGAAATTTCCGGAGTTTCTAGCTAAAGTAGAGACGGGAAAAATTCGCAGATTCACTCACCTGTAGTCTAGCCTCCAAGAATATCTGTGTATTCAAGCTGAAAATAGCTGCTCATTAGCTGCGCTTGCTGACAGTGATACCAAAGTTTTGGGGCGGAATGTAGGGGCTACTATATTATTGGCTCTGTATCACCAGGCGGTGTCACAAATAACAAGTAAAATGAACTTACAGCTGTTTGAAATATACCTTGTGCCCGACAGAAAACGCGAATTTTTTTCACTTCCCTACCCGAAGTTTCGTTACTGCTGACGACCACTAACGGTCACTGACGATGGTTTTCTACTGACTCCTCGTGCAAGGCTACAACTACTGATGTCATTTGAGTTGGTTTACGCTAGCGAGGAAAGACACGTGTGGCGGTGCCGAGTACAGACGCTACTAGCCCAGCGGAGGAGTGGATATATTATCAAGGCTTAGACGGTCAACACTAGACTTCTTCGCTCTCTCGCGGCACAGACAGGCAGCGTTCACTCATCTCGCCGACAAGGTCGACCTGTCATACGTGCGCTGTAGCATCTCTAGTCGCTTCCCGGCAAAGTATTCACAGTTTAAGAGTGCGTGGTAGATAAATAAACGCTGAACACATCAGTTGATTTCTATGCTTTGTTCGAAGCCAATATGGATAAAACACAAAATGACAATCCTAGATAATGGTATTTACCAACTTTATGAGTAAATATTTATCCAAAATTACTAATTCGTTACGTGTGACCTCTTGCGCCGTAGTTAAATGCAGGAGGTTCCGGCGCCTGAGATTGTGCCTCAGGAGTTCGTAACATTGGAAACAATTTTGTTTAAAACGTTGGCTAAAACTATTGTCGAAGATTGCTATTATTTAATTTTGAAAAAAAAAAACTACATTTATAGAATAATGCTTTTAGCGTTGAATTGTGTACCACGCCCTCTTAACATTTGAACACAACACTGCTCAACTTGTCGACAGAGTTGTTCAACTTTTATACCATGATGAGCACGAAGGCTGTGGGATATCCAGGGAGTATCAGTACAGCAGTTACAAACTTTCATGAGAGAGAGAGTAAACACAGAAGATGGGAAATCACATAGCAATGCATAGTCGGAAACACTTTCCTGGCGAGGTAGTGACGACACAAAACACAAGAAATAAAGGACACGAACAGTAGGAGAAAACGTGTTTATTATTATTAATACAGCAAAAATGCTTGGAAGTCTTTGGCTGGTGATAGAAATCGATGCCTCCTTGCATTCTTTTTTTCTTAGTTTTTTGCTGTGTTAAGAACAGTAAACATGTTTTCTCCTCTTGTTCGTGTCCTTTCTTTCTTGTGTTTTGTGTCATAGGAAAGCGTTTCCGACCTTGCATTGCTTTGTGATTTCCCATCGTCTGGGTGTACGCCTACTCTATCTCTAAAGACCTGAAAAAAAATCGCTTTTTCTTTTGGCCCCGAGCTATAATTCCAACAACTGTAAGTTCGTGCCACTTTCGTAATTGGCCCGTGACTTATCTGACACTTGCTGTAAGTCGCTTAGCCAATAGTACAGAAGCAACTAAATGCAGGCCCATGTCACTGCGTCATCGAGCAGCCAGTGAGTAGATAATGTCTGCTTGAATACACACATGTTCTTGGAGGCTAGCCTACATGTCAGTGAACCCGCGAATTTTTCCTGTCTCTATCTATCTCTCATGAAAGTTTGTAACCGCTGTCCTACATCCTGCTGTAGAGTACGTCATTTTATTTATACAAGAACGTACACAAGTAATAATCAGAGAGTTGCAACATTCGCGTTATTATTTTGCCAGCACTCTAGAATCCAAACGGCCGAAGAAGCGTTGGATATCTCCCGTTGGTCGACAGTGTCGTGGCCTGCCACGAAGAATACCTTCGGTCAGTAATTAAAAGTTCCATCGTAGAGTAGCCAAGCTCCTGTAAGCGGTTACACGCGTAAATGACTTCCCAAGAGGTATGTGGCCAATGTTATCACAGGTTGTCCACTATTACGTTCAGGGAATGGGATTCTAATGTGTCACCAAATTATAATGCGAATTTTGCATGTTCCTTGTGTAGGGCTAGGAATATTTCCGGAGTTCAACGACCAACATGCTAGAATCCATTATCCTGTGTATACCGAAGCTATACCATTTGTCCATTGCCTACTACTCATTCAGACAGCACAGACAGCAGACAATGGACGAATAGACGGGGCTTGAGTATGCATAGGTAGAGACACTGGTACATCGCGGGAAAAGTAGATTGTTTGCTAGGCTCCAACATGCTATGTATAACAATGGAGGTTTTGTATCGACATTGGCTATAGTTTATATGAAGCACTGTGGCCCTCTTCAACAGACCCAATTAGAACTGTACAGTTTAAACACAGAACGTGTGTGATTTGTCAGACAACTGTTCACACGTGTCACGATTTAGATACTACAGTTTATTGGAGCCTATGTTAAATATTTTCGCGATTTTCCAGTGTCTCTATGCATAGGACATTGGATTCTAGCATACAAGTCATTGAACTCGCGAATATTTCTTAGCCCTACCCTTGTGCAGTAATACATTCATATACACATACAAATACATAAAAAATATGTAATTTAAATCTTTGTTAAATTTTATAATTGAGGACATAACATTCAAAAGGGGCTAGGTATCATTTTCGACAAAAATGAGTTAGGTACATAGAAATGTGCCAAAACATAAGGTCGAAGACATACCTGAAGTGCTATCTCCTAGTGATATTCATGCGCGCCCTACATCAGCACAATTACATGGTTGGAGTAACATCAACGCGTTCTAGTTCATTGAAAAAATATATTTGGATGTTCATAAGTGTTTTGTATTAATAACTGTTCAATTGCTCCTATGTACTACTTTCTTTTTGTATGAAATATGTGAATGCATTTGGATAATTCCTTGTCCTTTTGTTTGTCGCAATATACTGTTTTCGTCATTATCTCGAAACTTACCTTTAGGCACTTAGCCCCGTATGAATGTTTTGTCCTCTATTCTGGAGTTTTTAAATCATAATTCTGAATTTTTGAGTTGTGTTGCGAGCTGATAAAGTTCAATAAAAGCACATGATGGATGTCAATACTTCTGGTACATAAATGGGAAAGGATTTTACTGACAATAAATGAGAATACATAACTTTTGGTACCCACTAACCAGTTGTCTACACTTTGTTTTTTTTTTATATCTGTAATTTTATAAACTATAGCTAACGACACATGATTTTCTCGAAAAGAACGTTGCATCAACTTGTTTCAATTTGCCTTGCGTGCACATCTGCAGCTCTACTTCGTGGTCAATGACTGAATGTTTTTAACTATAACCATGTTTGGTTTCCACCCGCTTGTCACAGATGTGAAGTGTCTCAGCAACCTTACTCGCAGCGGGTGAGACTGGAGAGAAGATTTTACGGGGACTGGACAGAACGGCGTTGCAGTCTGTCACGTGTTTTTTTTTTCCTTGCGAGACCACTTAACTTATTCATATTATTATGTTTATCTACGAAAAGAACACACACTTGAAGCTATGCTTCTATGTTTCCAATAATTCAGCACGCTTGTTAGATACATGATTTTCGAGCCTCTAAAAACGTTTTTTTTAGACTGCTGTAACTCCGAAAATATTACCTGAATTCGTACGGTGCAAAGCGAAAGGTATGCATTGGTTTTTGTTGCATACTATTAAAAAATATAATGTTGTGGTCACCGCTTGATGTCCCGTGGGAAAAAGACTACAACGAAAACCTTGTACGCCAGTTTGGCGCGCAGCGAATAGAGGCGATATGCTTCTCGTCAAACGTGGGACACTGGCTCTCATCGCTACGCTGTTCCCACGCGTCAGAGGTGGAAATTCGACACCGGCAAAGACTACTCTTAGGAGCCAATGATGGTGAAGTAAGGTGAAGGGACAACACAACATCCGTGTCCGAGCCAGGATTTGAACCCAGGACCTCTCGCACCGTAGACCTGGGCCTAACCAACTACGCTGCAGAGTCTGGCTGGCGAGCTAGGAACATCGACAAAGTGTTTACCATTAACTTCTACTTTCGTGCATATACTCAGGCTTACTCAATGTCTTTTAGCGTGACGGCACCCTTGACGTCTTGTCGTCGGCGCGGTGTGTCGGGAGTCACTTCAGCGACGCGTGTGAAAACAGTCTTCGCCGCCGTCCGACGCGGGCCGGAGCGGTTTTTTAAATCCAGTCTGACGAGCTGGAAGGCCCGCGTCGACCAATCGCCGCCCCGTCAACAGCAGTCGAACAGGATGATGGAAGGGGAGAGGCGGAGGGAAGATCGTGACGTCACTAGTCGAGGACGGGCGCCGGAATGAGAGACAGTTTACGTGTCTCAAGTAAAGGCATGCGCCGGCCATCAAAACACTACTGTAGTCCTTAGTACCGCATCTTCGCACGTTTTTGTTTTGAAAATCGGGTCCCGCGTACTTACGGACAGAGAATCTTTGAGAACACGTTTGAAGACAATGTATACTTTAAATATGTGTACACTGAAGTAATGTGTGAGATTGGTTTGCATTTCATCAGTCACTTACTGCAGAAATCGGAACCAACATCAAGTTTTCAAGGAGACATGTATAGCCCCTGACTTTTTTGGTGAGATGAACTTTGCAAAAACTTATTTCAGTGCCTTATGTACACACCTGCAGCTATGATATATGGTATTTTTAACTCTTGACGTCTTAGGATTGTGTCCGCTATGTCACAAACATTTTAAAGTGGTTACAAATATCGGAAACGGGAACTAGTACAATAATTGTTAATGAGCAAATTTTTCGATTTGAAACAAAATAAACCTAGGGTACTTGTCACATTTTACAAAACATTTCGTACGTTTACAAATAAAAATTTTGGAAACTAGTTTCCAAAAAAATTTATTTTGTAACACTGCTAACAGTTGTTGTAAAATGAACAAGATATTTGCCGTAAATATGCAAGATTTGCAGAAATTTTTGTAAAGGCCAGCACACCCTCCTTCCACCCGCATTGAAACTGTACTCGGACGAGTGAATCAATGCACGGCACATATCCTCTTCTTTTCTTGTGACTCCTCTTGATGATTTTGTGCCTGTGCTAGCATAATTACTAAACACGGCTTTCTGCCGGTAATCCATTTAAAACTTGCCCTCCTCGCCAATCAGTGTTCGCCCAGACCCAGTTTTAATTAGGCCTTTACCCAGGCGGCACTTTATTGGTCATCGGAACCTAATCTTTCTAGCACCTTTACTGCCTTTTACTCCTGCTCCAGTTGTCTTAGCCACTGATCGAAATCTCCGAGTCGTTTCCCAATCTTTGTAGCAAAGCTGTTCCACTTCTCAAAAATTTCTCTGTTTGCCAGTATAGCTTTCAGGTCTACATTAACTATCCCGTAGTCGAACATTCCAATACTACGTGCTCCATCGGGTCGTCTGTCCCACAAACATCACACAAAGGTGAATCCATCAATTTCATGCTGTACAACTTAGCCTTGAAGTTGCCATGTCCTGTCATGAGTTGTGCACTGTAGTGGTTTACTGTTATCCAGTTTCGCTTCGTCCTGTCTTCCACTACTGGAAAAAGCTCGAATGTAATTCTCCCCTTTTCTGAAATTTCCCAAGTTGACTGCCACCTTAGCAAGGTTTGTTCTCTAGCCATTTTCTTATCTAATGATGATGTCGTCCTTCTTTGCCGTCGGCGTTGTTCGGCCAATAATCCTCTTTCTCTGACCAGGAGATCTACAGGCAACACTCCAGCCAGGACAAGCAACGCATCATTCGATGTTGAGGCATATGCCTTTGTGATACTTAACAGTGCCGACCTCTGAGCACTGATGTAAATGTACAAATAAATTTGTAGGAGTACAATTTTTTTTGCTGTGTAGAGACATGGACTCAAACCATTCTCTCCTGATCAAATGTGGTGAAAGTGGGCCGGTAGCCAATGAAGAAATCACGTTGGCTGGAACTTACATAGGGCTGTGAAACCTAGCCTAACGTGCCACTTTTGAAGGCCACGTTTCCCATGTAATTTTGCGTCATTTCACGTAAATAATACCTAGTGACCCTGATTTTGGTGAAAACATTTTTGCATCAGTTTGCTTCAGTGCCTCGTGTGAACATTCATTCATGGTCAGCGATTGGCTGAGTTTAACTATCACGTGTCTTAAAGTTTTACTGCAAATCACAGACGTGTGTTGTTCGCAGTAACCTTATTCTGATTGTTTGGATAAAGTGGGAAACGTCTTTAGACAAAGGCACTCTACCAATATCAAAGAAGCAGAACTGCAGAAGTGGAGCTAAGGCATTGAAATAAGTTTGGTGCAGATATCTATTCGTGAAGATCATTGGTCCGTAACTATAATGATGCCGCAACTCAATCTACACGCAAACATATGTGCATTTAAAATTGTAAGGTTAAAACCATGTACAACATTGCAGATATTTTTGGTTTTTTTTTGCAGAGAAATTAATTTGAAATCCTGTAGTCAAAAACTACCTTAAATTTTACTGATCTTGTTTTTAAATTAAAAATTTCTCATTTTGCTAGGAACACTTGTGCAGTTTTACGAAGAGATTTGTTAGCAACTAGTTTTCCGAGAACTTTCCTTCGTTTAAGAGGCTTATGCACCTGACGCATGAACGGTGTTGTAGTGTGCCGCGCCTTTTCTATTCTATGCGAAGCTCCTTAACTTATTCACAATATGTTTGTCTACGAAAAGAACACACAGTTCAAACTATGCTTCTATCATTTTAAAAAATGCAACATGCTTATTAGAAACATGTTTTTAGGGTCCCTCAAAATGGCTAAAAACGGCTTTTTTTAGACTGCCGTAACTGGAAAAATACCAACCCGGATTCGTAAAACTCAACGTTAGAAGCATGAGTTGGTCTTTACTAGAAACTTTCCTCTAATCATATTCTAGGGTCGCCGCTTTTTAGTCCCATAGGAAAAAGACAAGTAGGAAAACACTGCACGCCAGTTTGGCGCGCCGCGAATAGAAGCGATGCTGTTACCGTCGAGTGTGGGAAGCTGAACCTTATCGCTTCACTGTCTCCGCGCATTAAACGCGGAAAATTACACCCGGTACATAGCCAAAGACAAAGTATTATTTTCCATTGTAAGACAGTGTTTATGTTTTCGACATTTTTTTGTACCCCTAACTTTAAAAATTCACATTGTTATTAATATTTGGAACAACAATAAAACTTACAATTATTAAACAGTTTTATGAAACCGTCTACGAGAGCTTTCGTGCCTGGGGTGTTCCTTAAACATTTCTGGCCTTTTCGAGTTCAAAACTTCCTGCCAGAAATTGTAGTTAAATAAACGTTGTTTAATATCGAAGGTGCGCGAGTGTAAAAAAATCAGCAACGTAGAAGAACATTGTGAGTTTTAAGATTTGCTGAAGTAATTTGCAACGATAGTTAATAATTTATCGGGATTACCTAATGTGTTAAAATATTATCAACTGTTTTGTAGCAAACAAATCACGTCTTTTTGCATGGATAGGTATCCATTGAGCGTATGGAAGGCTTGGACGGATAAACATAAACAGAAATGCATCAGAAAGCATCGTGTAGTTAAATCAAGAACAGCAACTTAGCAGTATTTCTGTTTTGGTTCTTTACCTTAAAAATAGAGCTGTAGGAAAAGTTTTGAAACAGGTTCTCACGATACAGTTACATGTAATTACCATGGGTAAATCTTTCACAATTTTTTTTCTTCATCTCCAGCACGACAAGGTCATAAAATACAAACATCTTAAGCGTTACTTGTCATCGTTTATTGCAATCAATAATGGCTTGCGAATTCCCCCTCCCCTCCGTAATGCTGCACTTTTGCTAACAGATTATCTCTGCGCTGCCATGTTAAAATGACTGCAGTCCGTGGCGGGCAGGTTCTTTAAAGACCTTCTAAACGTCCTTCACTTTCGCGCCGTATACTTTTTACGTACGTGTTTAGCTAATGAATTGGATTTTTTCCCCCGCGTAGTTCAAACCGTCCGATGAAGTGCGCAATAAACGCAAGTAACCGACATGTCACTTGTACACTATTTCTCGAGTGTGAAGTTCGCAACAGTGTATAAGCGACGTATATTGAGACACTCGCTCGCTTCTGGCAAGCTCTCCCTCGCTTGACTCGCGTCAGAGTTGACGTACTAAAGGTAATGAGAATATCGTCTCGTTACTTGTGTAGAAAAGCCAACACATCGGCCCTACTTAACGTGTTGCAGTGAATACCAAACGGGGTTAAATCAAACCAGTTGAATGTTTCTGGCGGCGTTGAATATCCCCTATCATCGAGTCCCAACTATAGCTTGTAACGTGCAAGTTTAGGGATTTATCTAAAATATGTAATTGTAGATGAAAAATGCAATTTGAAAATAAAAGAAAGCGAGGTGAATTGAGACGAGATCTGTTCTGTGAGGGCGGAGCTTTCAACGATGCTCGACACTGATTTGCCGGAGGCACCCCCTCGTGACCACTGGACTGGGAGGGTGGTTTGCCGCCAAGACAGGGAAGAGCCGCGACAGAGAAGGTGGGTCGAGGTATTTGGCCGCGGACGTCGAGGGAGAACAAATGTCTCAAATTTTCAGCTATTTTGTTTCGGTTATCAGGGGCGGCGGTAGGCACCTCGTGATATCATTCGCCGCGAATAATTTTGCTGAATAGTGGAACTGAAAACAAAGAGGGGCGGTAGTATGCACCCAGAGTATGTGACGTTCATTTTCTTGAAAGAAGATAAATCAGTATTTTATTGCGCGCCCTACGAGAGCAGTTCACGATTAATTCACTGAGCCAGGAAACGAACACTCAGTTTTTTTATTGTCGATATAGATAAACCCCGTGTTACGTGTGAGGTACTATCGAGGAACGTCGTAAGCTGTAGCTAACCCAGTGCATTATGGGTAACTGACATGATGGGTTTAAACAAGCGTAGATCCAATAAGGGGAGAGGTTGTCGCAGGGTGTATTATCCCCAACTCCAAACTCCCAAACCCTCTCATTGATACAAACTTGTATTCAAATTTTAAAACGCCTGGAATATTAGAAATGTTGAAACTCTGGATTTGTTTCATTTATCTACTGCTTCCTAAAATTGTGATTACATAATAACTAAAAACCAGGAAATGTCGCGTGTTCAACGACCAACAGGCTGGACTCCACAGTCATGTATACACTATGTCTTCAGCTACTTGTACATTGTCTGCTGCTCCAGTGAGTGGCCAGTTGTACATGTGACAAGGTAGCACAGGAGTCTGTGAGTGTATTGATGCAGGTCTGCTATTGGTTCACAGACCTCAAGGAAGAGTTCCAACAACACTTACCTAATCACGAAAGTGAGGAACGTGCGCAGGAGTTTGAAATCTAACGTCTTCTCAAACGAATTCGGGAATTTTCCTAGTCTAATAATAATCACTCCCTACAACCATCTCAAATCTATCGACTGCTCCTCGATTGTAAGTTGTAAGCCAAATAAATCCCTAAAATTTTCACGGCAGTATGGGCGTTTGGATTTAACACCAAAAATCGTACGCGAATTTTTAAAGGTCTCTAGTTGTTCGACAGCGCAGTAAAACTACGTCCTATATTAGTTTTTATGTAAGTTAGAGGCTAAGCGGATGCAAGGCTGGCCGAAGTAAAACACAAAGCAACAATCGGGCGTGGTGTATTGTGTAATGCTTGCTGTCCTGAATTCGTGTACAAATCAAGAAAACATTGTCTGTTACGTCTTTTTCACCACAAACTTTCCATGCTTTTGCTAAGGGCGTTGACCTCGTGAAGGTAGAGTGATGATGGGAGAAGTTGTGGCCACTATTCCGATAGGTGATTCGATCGACCGTGTACTTCTAGAACTGACAAAGCACTCATCCAAAGCGTGCCGTGTGTCTTTTCGGGACAATATGTTGCATGTATATTTATGTATATGTTTTCTTTGTTAGTAACAATCATAATATTTTTGTAAAGAATTATATCCGGATTATATAAAGAATGTTGATAATTTCCATTTGTCAATTAAAAGCTGAAAATCTTTCCACAATAGGGGCTATTATTCTGGCATATTATTGCAGGTCAGACCTACCCTAATTCGTGATACTAAGGCTTGGAACTTCAGTACCTACCAGGAATATACTAAACATTTTAATTGTGATCGTATATGTACACATTGGTCACTTATTACTGAAACAACACATTCCTGCTCTCTGTTGGTAAAATGAACTATGTACACATATCCTTTCCAATTTTGTGAAGTCCGCAATGTGGTTTATCACGATATTAAGGTAGGTATATCACGAAATGTGGTCGTTTTACCATATAATAAATTTCTGGAATATATAATAGCCTAACTCAGTCACCACGATCCTAAGAAATTTATGTTGAAATATATTTTAAAATATCAATAACTTTATTCTGGAGAAGAATATTTTAACTGTAAATTTTAATTTGTGACTGTCTAAATGAATAATTACGATAATTCGTATTTGTAACAAAACCATTTTACATAGCATAGAGGCAACCCATGGTTTATGTAGTGTACTAAAATAAATATGTAAAAGTGTGGAACTTGGCATACACACCTGATACACCCTGACATCCACACGAGCGCCCCAGAACTAGAATTTATTTACCTCGGGGAAATCCTCAACGACTTTTCTTTACCATGGAAACTAATCAAAACACTCGAATGTTATTTGCACAGAGGGTGAATCTTCTTATGCACTATTTCCGAGATAAATTCCTGTTGCTGTTGAGAAATCTTTCCTCCTATTCAACCCACCTGCTTCTTTAATGTTTTTGTGATAATTACTTTTTAAACTTAAACGAGAGCGGATATCAAAAATATGTTTGGCAATTTGGTTTTAAATAGTTTTTGCTATGATAGCCAATTTTTTCAAAAGAATATATTATACGGTTTCGGATGATAATTCTGTTAACCAGAATTTCGTTAATTACATAATTCGGTAAAACCACAGTATTAATTGCCTTGGAAAAAATCAGCCCATATGGAGAAGACGATTTCAAACAAAACTGCCAGACAGATTTTTGATATATGCTCTCGTTTAGCCGTAAAAAATGAATATAGCTAAATAAAAAGTGGAAACGAGAGAACTTGGTCTTAATGGGGATTGATCCCTGTCCAATCGGTTTTACGGCTTTTCTTATAAATCAGGGAATAGACACATTGTTTTACTTTTTTCACGCTGACATATCATAGTTTACTGTTTCATTCACATTTTGGAATCCATATGGCATTGTTTGTGTCAATTTTGTGGCCTCTGTAGTCGCTCCCGTAAATAAAGCAATTTTTCCTTTTCAGCTGTTTCCCGTTGCAAAATAATGTATATATTATGTTTCCAGCAATTACAGAAAATCGATTAAGTTTGTATCTATGCCCTGCCGTGACAAAAATTTTGATACATCGACTGGAACAGAAGTTATTGAGAAGAAACAGATAAATCCAAGGTGGTAGGGATCAATACCCCTTAACCCAAACACTCCCGCATATTTTTATGCAGGTGTTGAGAAACGAGGCTTTCGCAAATGGCGACGCGAGCGCACGACTCGTTCCGGTTGGTTTCTTCCAGCCTCGAGGCGAAAACCTAGGCATGCGATGTTAAGAAATCCCCGTTATTAATTTCACTTTGTTTCTACCAATCGTCGCCGGTAGCTACGTGATGCAGAAACCACCACCAAATAAATAAAATCTCACAATTTTTTTTTGTTTTGTTTTGCAGTTAATGCTAACGATTGTTGCATTCTCAGTACACTGTAAAATATAGGATTGTTCACTCTTGTCAAAGCATTTACAAATTAACTGCTACAAGAAGAATGCAAAAAAAATTGGCTGACAATATTCCGTATACGTTCGATGTAAAACAAGGCAGTTTGTTTGTAACGTTAAAATAAACAATTATTAATTGACAAAACTTTTCTAGTTGCCAATATGTTAAGAATAAATACAAACCACTGTAAAATCGTTTGCAAATACAGTAGACTACCAATTATCCGTGTGCGGATTATTCGCGCAAAATATTTCATTTTAAATAGTTAAAAAATTCTTGAAAAAAATTTTTTTTGGTTACTTATAAAACATTCTGTGTTTGCTCACGTAATGTTCACCAACGTGATATTCGCGCAACCGTATTTTGAAAGGCTTGAAGAAGATTTAAGTATTTTCCAGCAGGCGAAACAATGAGTTCCATGAATTAATGGATTAACGAGATTATCCCGCCAGTCGCGCATGAAAGGATAAAAGAGATATTTATCTTGGATAAATAAGATACCCGTAAATTTTTATTACATATTTTTTTTTACACTATTTACGCATATCCCCTAATTATTAAAGCGAATAATCGAGAGTCTACTGTATTAAATTGCTGCCTTATTGTATGACCTTATTTTATTTCTACTGCGATCTAAGGGAGAGTAAAAGTGGATTATCCGAGGCATCGGCCCTCTCCGTTGGTGCGGATAATCGGGAGTTGACTGTACATAAAAAACTTGCTCGTAAATATAGAAAAAAACTCTTTGTAAATACGCAGAAATATTGCTGCATTTTTATCAAGCTTTTCTTGTAAATCTTAGGATGAATATTGGCAGTGGAACTTATTTTCCGGAAACTTGTTTCTAAGTTTTTTGTAGACGTACTATAGACTACAATTTTACGGTGTAGTAACTCATCGGCGAAACTGACTTTAAATCGGTGTCAAAGAGCTGGATTGAATTACTCTACGCAAACACCTGTGTCGCGGTGACCGTGATTAGAACCAACTTGGGAAATTTGGGGGTCACTTTACACTTTTTTTTTATTTTCAGAATTTTTATTTTTCGTATGCCAACCGCAAACAATGAAAAATTGCGCTGCCGTTTGAGTTTGTTCTTGCTGGCAGTGATTTAAGTCTCGGTTTCAATCTCCATATTAAAATTTATAATTTTGTGCCTTTTTTTTTTTTTTTTTTTAATTCTGAGAAGAAAAATGTTAAATCTGTAACTATACCGCAGATTCTATTTACTTTGTGCTATAGTACAGGCATGGCAATTGAGCTAGCAGTGTATAGGCTTGTTAGGTCACAATCAGTCGGGCAAAGGATAAATATAAAAATTTGCCACACACGTTGCGGCGTAATTGTAAGTTAACAGCTAAATCACAATATCTGTACTGTAGCGGGAGGTACATAGAATTTGCGGTGTAATCGCATATTTGGCATTTTTATTATTATAATTTTAAAAAATAGAAAAATAATATAATTATATATGGCGACTGAAACAGAGCCTTAACGGCTTGGGCCCGAGTTTCTATATTTTTTACGATAGTTACAAAAAAAGAGTCGAAATCGTAAAATTGCTTTGTAACTTTGTTACAACTTGTATATACTACGTTCCATGGTTTTGTTGAAGCGAATTACAGTATAATGGCAGTTAATTGGTTAATTAACGAATTTTCGTTTTAAATGACAAATAATTAAAAACCTTTGTACTGTTTGTCTCGAAAAATTACATTACATTGCACAACACATTTTTAACAAAGTTACGAAGCAATTTTCCGTTTTCGACTCTCGTCAGGGTTCAAAAAAATAATTATCTCTAAAGCTGAGAAGTTCGGGCACATGCACCTAAGCTTATTTCATTTACTCTTGCGGCTGCCATGTGTGTAGTAACAGTTACTGAAAAAAAATCTTAAGTTACCCAAGTATCCTAGTAGCCACTTTACGGTACTTGCAGTATAGAAACCACAACCACTTCCGTGGAGGGTTCTTGACGTAAACGAGGTCGAAGTTCCTGTATAGCCACATTTAAGAGACATGCTTCAATGAAGACAGTTATAGCCACGCAAATTGCAGCACGTGTGGTACTTTCATAGCAGGAACTGTTCAGTTCTTGGCCTGCAGCAGTTGCTAATTTTTACGTTGAGTAGGGACGCCTGTTTTTCGCGAGAAGAATTTTGCCCCACTTTGTTTCGGTGTCGTACATGCACATCTGCAGTTCTGCTTCGTGGTCAGTGATTGGATATTTTAACTGTCGCGAGCCTACCGGCAAATCACAGACGTGTGGTGTTGCAGGAACGTTATTGTAATCGGCTCAGTCATAAGAGATAAAGCTCTTTACATAGACACGCTGCAATAACAATGGAGCAGAACTGCAGATGTGCACGTAAGACACACACTGACGCAAAATTCTTTTGGCGAAAAACAGGGGTCCCTAGGGAAAGGAATAATTCGCGAGTTCAATAACCGACGTGTTAGAATCCATTGTCCTATGCATACTCGAGTCCGTATATTTGTACATTGTCTGTTGTTCCAGTGAGTAGCAGCTAATGGACCAATGGTCGGGGCTTGTGTAGCAATAGGACAATGGATTCTAACACGCATGTCGTTGAACTCGCGAAGTATTCCGTTCCCTACTTATAAATAGAATCGCGTTTTAATCTGGCAGCAGCCTATACTTCTCAGTCCTATATACTCACTGGTCAAAGTCGAATATCCATTGGCTTCCTGCCGTACAAGCGGGTAGCGCGTGTTAGCCCCAAGACTTATTTTATTATTTACTACTGGCTTGTAATCTCCGAAGATGTGTCGAAACAGCTGTCGTCTAATCACAGAAGTTACTGTTATAGCCTATTAAGGTTCTTGGCGTCCAACCTGACTTACAATCAATACGCGAAATACTCGTGCCTCTACTTATAGATATTGAGTTGCGCAGCTAGCTGCCGACCCTGCCGGGGAGTCGCGAATGGCGGCGGCCCTCGGCCCCCCACCTCCTCGAACACCGTCGACGGCGACTCAGAGGGCCGGCGCTTTGATTGTGATTAATTAACGGAGCCCCGCGTGCTTCCGACGCTTTGGCCGGGCGATGAGTCGACGCTTCGCGGGCATGAACGCCCATTAATTCCGGCCCGAGTGATGCTCGCTCAGCGACAAAGTAAATTACTGTTCATGTTTTAGATTACGGCCTGCCTGCCTGCGGTAGCGCAGTCGATACACACGCGCGGTCCAGGTTTGGTAACACTGCCCTTTCTCCCTCAAGTATAACAACACTGCAGCAGTCGCCATCTTGGAGTAATATACTTCCAGCCTCTCGAGACCCCCCACTATGATTCGCTTTTCCTCGTTGTTCTGCCTGACAAGTATATTGGTGTTTGCTGTATCTGCATGGTTGCTGTAGAATGTCAGTATCAGATTTCACGGACCTTACCAGGTTTTCCAGATGAGAATTAAATATTCACACCTTTCTCATGCAATTAAAATCACAACAAAATTGACAAAACGTCTGAAAGTTAAATTTGCAAATACATCTGTAAAAGAAATTATGGAATGTTTGTTGTTGCTCTGCTGTTTGCGAATACAACAGTTTACTAATTAAACCTGGTGAATGGCCCTGAAGTTCATATAAGTACTTCTAAAATGAATAGCTAATGTGCAAATATTTCTATTTAGTGAATAGTCATGTAACAGTCAACACGTGTATTAAAAACATGCTCAATCAAAAAGCTTAACGTACCACTCAAATAAAAACAGATGGTCACAAGTTGTTTTCAATCGCAAAAAGTTCTGGTAGCCATATAGCCTACTCTTGTTAAATGTAGGTATATTTACCGTAATAGTACAGAGTGATTTATTAAAGTCTGTATTATGCATTTGCATTCCTAGTTGCCAATAGCAATTTCCTTTACTTTTCCGTGTTTTCCCGGACCATTTTCAAATTCTCAGACTTTTTCAAGGTTTTCCCCTGTTTTCCAGATCCGTATCAACCCTGACGTGTGTTACGGGCACTGCCTAACTTAGAACCCTTGCGAGAGCCGAAAACGGAAAATTGCTTCGTAACTTTGTTAAAAAATTTGTTGTAGAATGTAATGTACAAATCACTGGCTCTAAGTTTAAGTAACAGAGATCCAATTGCGTGTTTGCCGTGAACAGGTGTTTGAAATCGAACGTCTTGTAAAATGAATTCACGAAATTTACTGGTCTCAAGTTATTGGCTACGTATCTCTGTGAAGTGACGTCACTCATTTGACTGTGCCGATTACATGAAGGTTACTGCACCACCATACGTCTGTGATTAGCAAGTAGAACCTCAGACACACGAGAGTTTAAACATACAATCACTGACTAAGAAGCAGACCTGCAGATATGCACGTAATGCACTGAAACAAACTGGGGCAAAATTCTTTTCGAGAAAGGTTCGTGAACCTAGTGATGAATGAGGTTCGGAAGAATTCGAAGGTTCACTGACCTTTAGGAAGCAGCTTATTGGTTGGTCGCCGACAGACACAAGTCATGCCACAGGACCTTCATTTTAGAGGATTTTTATTTGCTTACTCGGCGCCCTCATGATTTCGCTTTTCTATGTTTTCCCGAAATCGCTCTAGGTGAATGTAGGGATGGTTCCTTAACAAAGGCCATGGCCGACTCCTCTCCCAGCTCCTGTCAGTGTACCAAGTTGTATCACCGTCTATAATGACCTCGCTGTCACGAGACGTAAAGTCCACTTACCTTACCCAATTCTCAGAGGAGAAGAGGAATGTTCACGCTTTTGCGCCCGGGGGATCTTTTTGAGACGTAGTTGCGTTTCTCCCACTAGACTCTTTTTGGGCTCTCAACTGGCGCCTGTTGAGTTCGCAGTACTCACGCCCGGGAAAGGCAGCTGACGGCAAGAGTGTTGATGTATAGGCTGTTCACTGTAGGATTGAGCATTCCGCAACACTTAATACCAACCAAGAACTATAATTGGGGCCAAAGTTGTTAAGTTATGAGAGAGTGAGAGATTTTGGTCAGCGCTCAACATCGAGGTCTTTAGAGGGGTGACATGAGGTTAGTATGGAGCAGTGCCGGAATGAATGGGTGGGGGAAACGGGAAATCCCCGAGAAAACCCGCCGACCAACGGTATCGTCTGGCACGATTCCAACATGCGAAAATCCTGGAACCTACCCTGCGGGGAATCGAACCCGGATCCCCTTGGTTGGTGGCGAAAGTTCTGACCCTGTAAGGTTATGTTTACGCTTGTTTTTAGTTGCACGGATGTTTTACATATTACAAATAGTAAAGACGAATGGAAAAACGGCTGGAAGAAATATTGAAGTAGTGCTGACTTGATCGTGAATAGTGTATAGGAGAGACGGCCCCCTGGAGGCGGGTGAAGGGGGCAGGCGGTAGCAGGTCGTGGGGCGGCGCGCGCCGCGGCCCAGGAATGCTAGCACGGCCCCTTCGGGTCGCCGCAGACCTGCCCGGGGCGCTACCAGGGGTGCACAAATCCCCCTCTCATCCTTCAAGGGCGAGCCGGCCGACCGCCCGGGATTGCTGACCTAACACCGCGTCCGCTCCGTGCACTTCACGGCATCCTGGTACATCCAGGGTGGAAACCCGCCTGCAATTATCTGGGAAATTGTGCCCACATGGAAATATCAGGGAAATTCCAGGGAATGTTTGGTACATCAGAGAAATTTCAATTTTCTTGCCTCATTCATTTTGTGCTTCCTCAAAAGTCGTAGCAAGGAATATAATAAGAGTTTTTAAAGCGTTAGGGCATTTTTATTCAAAAAATCACCGTCATGTTGATGTGATTATACTCCATTGTGTCAAGTTCCTAGTTATTTATGCTAACGTTTTGTCTAGTTCACTAGCAGTAGTGTCAGAAAGTACTGGAAGTATTTATCTTTATTGGATCAATGCAAAAATGTTGTTTTCATACTTGCTAAAATGAGGCAAATTTTTGGTTTTCTCTCAGGGAAATCAGAGGAAAGTCAGAGAGTTTTCTTTGTTGCAATGAGTGGTCACCATTTCTTAAGGTTGGTTCATAATTAAAAAACATAAGCACAGAACTGTAGAAATTTTGCACGACCAGACACCTTGTGCAAAATTAATTCACAATTGAATTCTTACTGTAATGTTTAGCCAACGGCATTTTTGCGACGATTCTAAAATATTCGTTGCTGTATAGAAAACAGCCGAAGGCCAGTGAAACATATTTGAAGTGTAATCGTATTTGAAGAAAATAGGAAGTACAGAAGTCCCAACAAACTGCATAGTGTAAAACATTATTTGCAATACAGAAACATTATTTCTAACGTTAAAATTTCTTACAAACTTAAGAAGTATTTTGGAAATACGCCATTGCAACAAATGGTGTGTCACAGAAAACCAGATAATACATACAAACAGATAAGTAGACAAATATAAATACTTTGTTTGCATCTGGCAAATACACGTAAACGTGTGCAATTCCACGAGGAATTCAGTCAGTGAGTTACAAGACAGTAAATGAACACAAACGAGCGCCCAGGAACGAAATTACAAACCAAGGAAATAAATGACTCAGATTATTCCACAAGAGGAATTCCGGCAGTAAGTTCGAAACATTAGACAGTAAAAAAGAACAACAAACAGACAAGTCAAAACGACGACAAAATAGCTGGATGTAGCCGACACAGTAGAAACACAGGCACCTAGAGGAAAGCGAACGAGTACATACAACACAGACGAATACAATGGTCTCCTTGCAAGATACCCGCACGCGTTAATTTTAGAATAAACACTTTTGATTTAATTGGGGACCTGATTTCGGAATCATGCTAACTTCAAAATGTATGCAATAGTAATAAAAGATATATTTTTCGTGTGCATTTATATCTGTCTTAAATAATTAAAATACAATATTTATACTCCAGTCAGTATCACATTTCAGACAGAAATAAATGCACTGAAAAAAAAAACTTGCTAAAATGTCTAGGAAGTAATTAACCTAAACACAGTATGGGACGGTAACCACACTTCCGCCTTGTAAATATCTATCTAAACATTTACAACGTTTACAATTCAAGTCTATTAACTTCAGTATACATTTGACTGCTTCACAAAAAAGTTTAGGAGTGTTGTGCCATGGATGTCTGGGAAACTATTCTACCATACCTACTTTCTTAACACTCCTATACGCACGTGTGGCAAATTCACAAACTATTTTTAGTGTGTGCACACGGTAAAGAAATTTTTTTGCTAATTCTTAAGATTTGGAGTTAGCATGGTTTGGAATTCAGGTCCCCAATTGCATAAAACATGTACAAAATAAGTGCCTCAAGAACGGTCAAAATATACTGAAGTTGTGAGAAATGAAGTGGAACCTCTATGTCGTTAACTATCTTAACAGGCGCTCGTGAAACATTTAAAACATTCAAGATGCTGCCTGCCAACTGCTCGCGTAACACGCGGTCGTAAAACTGTGAATTGTTTTTACGCGCTCGCGCCTAGCGATTGGCTGTTTCAAAGGCGTCGCCACGTCCAGTCGCCCTTGTTCAGGTGTCGTTCACTGAACCCAGGACATCGACTTCCGCCACAATACACTTCCGCCGCCGTCTTCCCAGAACTGTGACACTCTGGGATGTAGTCAGGCGTGGGATGATGACAGAAAAAGGGAAGGGGGTCAATGTCGCACCTTCTTTTTTCCCTTTTCCCAGTCGTAGGGTAAACCTACCCTAATTGGGGCACTTATGAGAATTCACTTCGAAGAGTAGGGTAGGTTATCTCAGTCACGTGACCAGGTTTACCAATTACCAGGATTTGATAACTCCTGTAACGCCATATTTCAAGGTTTTAAAATTAAGGGAATCCAAAGAGGCAACATATTAGCATCATGTAAATATGCTGCTAAATACTACATCCACAGTGCGTTCTTTACACGTATTATGTTTACATACAAATATAATATTAGCTTTAGTAGTTGACGGCGAAGCCATCAGTTGAAATTTCGAACACGGATAAACTTACCTGGGGTAATATTTTATACACCAAAAACTCGAATTTTGGCTGACCTACCTTACCAGAGTGAATTTTCATAAGCGTCTTTCGTGATACGAAGACTTCCGACGTAAGTAACAGAAATATGTTAAATGCATTAATTGTGACCTTACATGTGTTACATTCGTCACTTGTTTCCGAATCTACACATGCCTGCCATCTGTTGGTAACCACGTGAACTTGACGTACAGTTCATTCCCAATTTTGTGAATCCCGCAACATGGTTTATTACAACATTAAGGTATATCACGGTACGTGGTCAGTTTATCTTAAATTATTTTTAAAGATAATTAATAGAAGTAAGAATTCTAAAGACACATAAAGGTATCAACTGAACACATTTTCTATTTTTTTTTTTACTTTAAATGAATAATATTTCTACCAACTGTATATGCAGTATTCAAATACTAATACAATAAGATCAAACAATGGTTTCACGTGTTGCCGTTTCTCTAGCCTTAGAGCCAAATAGAGACATCTAAGTGTATTTTACTTTCTTAATTAATTCTCAGTGTGTGTACGTTTATCTATACGACCACGGTGCTGTATTTTTTATGCGCATTTGAAATCCATTTGTAGATTCAGCGCCCTCGCAGTATCATTAGCGAACTTTAAAAACTGTTTCCACAATTCTTTACTTTATCAAGCGCATCGCACTGTACTTCCTGCGCACTTTCCTGACGTTGGTAATTGTTATGATACACAGAAGACCATAGAAATCATTGCCAACATAACTGTCAAGTAAGTTTACTCATTCGTACGGTAGATTGTATCAAAGGCCCTTTCACACAATCAAATATCTGTCGAGTTAAATTTCTTAAATTCAGTTTATTGAAAATATTATCATTTCACGAGGATTTAATGACTCTGATCCAGTAAACATTGAAGGTACACTTGAAAACTTATCACACAGTTATCACACATTAAGAAAGAGCGAACATATCGCAAAACCGTTACATAGAAATGTTGGAAATTGATTGTTTGTACTACTCAGCATATTTTTTTTTTTTTTCAAAACATAAGTTTCTATAACTTTGATTAGTTTTCGGCTTAACGAATTTTCTTACAGTAAATAACTAGCCGAAATTCTAAAAACTTATTATTTTGAAAAATTATGCTACATAATACAAACAATTTCCAACATTTCTATGTAACGGTTTTGCGATTTTTTTCTCGCTTTCAAGATTTAAAAAATAAAACTTACTAAAATAGCATGGAGACCCAAGGACTGACATTCCGACCTTTTCCGAAGTGTATATTATTTTCGTACATTGTCACAATGGACGGATGTGGGCTAGTTTCGTGAAATAAACCTATTTACGATCACTGTAACGCATTTGAAGCCTGTGCTAGTCGGCTCCCTTCAGGTGAGAATGCATTGTAGCTGGCCACATTATTCCAATCAGGAATAAGTACTCATCCTCGGTTTCATTAGTCAACGTCTGTAAGGCACCGTATAACGTATGTCGGTTCCCATAAAGTGTCGTGCCGTACCTAATTACTAACACGGCCTCATCGTGGTCTTGGAGGTCACTTCCATCCACCCAGCGCAGGTTATGACCCTTCACCGACGAGAAGGGTGGGGGTTGGGAGGTCTATCTACGTGTTCACTCGCCCGGCCATTGTCCAGACGTCAAGGTAGCCACGCAGCTGACGCCGTACTCTCAAGGAGTCCTCTTCCCATCAGCAGAAATGACTCCAAGCTCGGTAACGAGCTGCAGGGACGTAAATTTCTAATACTCGACATAAGGACTGCGCGTCGTAAGGTACCTCGCTGCGTACGCTTCAGACGTGATTCATCGGTTTGCGATTGATTGTTGCTTTTTTACGAAAGTCGGGATGGGCATGTTTTGCTCGTTCGCATCGTAGACGTGCAGGAGCGGTAAGGACGAGACAGCACGCACTTCGCGTCTTTCCAGTGGCGTGTCGTGGTCGTGTTGCGAGGCATGCGGTGCTAAGCAGTGACTGTACACAACACTGAGTTGTCTGTGATACCATTATACTTGTAGGAGCAGGTACAGTCTTCTTCCAGTAGCGTACAAGAGGCAAGGAACATATGCTACAATAATATACCTCGGTCTACACAACACATGTTTATTGGATATGACAGGTAGGCACATTGAGTCCACGTGCTCAAAGTGTATAGTCGGAGCTTATATTGCACGCCTTGGAACACGACCACAATCATAGTCGTCTTTAGTAGAAGGCCGCGGCCTTTTACCTGGCAACACTGTCAGGAAGGTTCATTTTAACACTTCACTTAGCTCTCCAAAGACAATGATTCTATAGGTGATTCGGAATAAAGCGAGTACTAAAAAAAGCCCTGATTAATTTCTATTTTCTGCAAGTTTATATCTTTCCGCTACATGTAAACATCAACATTGCCACGTGCTTTTATTTACATAGTCTTGTACAATGTTTACATTTACGTTACAGTGCTCCGATAAATTTTAGCTACAATATGTACTCATA
>PNEQ01051101.1:47956-100716 GCA_003012365.1 Medauroidea extradentata
ATGAACGACGACGTTGAATGTATTTATCAGAAACCCATATTCATTACACAACGGACAAACAAACTGAATGACGCAATGCGGCGAAAACCTAACTCTGATGCCATCTGTCGGTGAAATTTTAAACTATCTCTGCGGCGCGAAGCAATAGCGGCGTGTGCCAACGATAATCGACTCGGTTGCGTCGCTTTGTACTGCCGCTGATTAAATAAAATTATACAGTCAGTAGGTATGTCAGTAAGAACTTAAATAAATATTTTAAAGTATATTAAATACAGAGAGGTCGTTTGCAATTGATGTTGTTTCACTAATGCTATATTCAAATAAGAAAATACACGGGACTAAATACAGTTATTCGCTACCAACCATACAAACAAAAATATAACTGTTGTTAATGTTGGCTTATATGCAGTAACGGCTAGTGATATTTTTGAAAGGTTAAGTCTTTAGTGCTCACTTTATTCCGAATGGCCTATATCTGATTCGTTATTGTGCCATACATACCGGCGAATCAGGGGAAGCCATTACCGTTAGCGAGACAAAATAAGTGTTAAAATGACCCTTATTGACAGGGTTGCCAGATCTAAGGCCGCAGCCTTCTACTAAAGACGGCTATGCCACGATACACCACAGCGTCTCTCTCTAGCCTCTAGGCGCAAGTCACAGAACTGGTGTGCAGTCCACTCGCCGACAGCTTGCCTCTATGGGACAATCAGTGGTTACCGTACCGTTTTATGACGTAATCAGGGTTACTACAAGTCTGGAAAACAGGGAAAACCTGGAAAAGTCAGGGAAATTGTTTCTGGTCACTGGAAATTCAAAATTGTAGAACAAACTTTAGGCTCAGCGATAGAATTTTTCAGACGTTCGCGGCCATCGTCTAGCTGACCAGCGCTTGGCTTCTGGGCTGGCGCCGCATCTTCATGGTTGCTGGCTTAGTCGTTGACAATCGCACAACCATTCACTATATGAAATGTTATCTTAACAATTCATTTTTAAAATACTTCCAGTTGATTAACACTTATTGCCGTTCTCTGGAATATGGGAACTAAATTTGTCGAATACAATTTAACTTTCCGGAGTACATTTGTAAACATCAGAAATTCCAGAACTGGTTTTCAGTAACTTACCTGCAAATTTAATTTATTTGAACATGTTAACTTTAATTATAGTGACTTTTAACTCCATATAAATGACTGGAAATTCATTATTTCTTTCTGGAAAAACTGGAAAAGTAAGGGAAATTTGATCCAGAAATTCTGTAGCAACCCTGGTAATGTTAAAGGTAATGGTGTATTGTACATGAACATAGAAGATTTATGTCACAAGATATACGAACCAAAGTTTTTTTAGTGATACTATTAATCGTGTGTTCGATATATTTATCTACGAAAGAAAACAATCTAAAAATATGATTTCCTACTTTTGCTTACTAGATACGATGCTTGGGTCCTAAATAGATGATGCCTAAAACCGTGACAGTTTTCATACCATTCTGTTTTAGTAACCCTTTTATCTAAGGTAACAGAAAATGGGATATGAAATCTACTATGTTATGGGTATCGTGTATTTGGAGTCTTAGGAACATGATTTTCGGACACCTCAAAATGGTTAAAACTGTTTTTATGCTCTTGTCACGTATAAAATATCAACCGGCATCGTACTACAAACAAAATAGTAGGGTCACCGCTTTTAAAGTCCCATGGAGAAAAGCGAACGTTCAAAATATTTCACGCCGTTTTCGCGCCTCGCTCTTAAAGGCGCTACGCATGTTGACGCATGGGCTAGTCTCGCTCTTATTACCTGCGTATTTTCGTACCGTAAACCAGGGTTACATTTTCCATTTTCGGGGTTACTTTGACCCCCGAAAATGTTAGTTTTGGGGTCTTGTGGTAAATAAGTAGATAATTGGAACCTAGTATTTGAAATAATTTCTTTTGAACATATAGCCAACATTAAAAACTTTTTTTACAAAACGACATAAAGACCAAAATTTTGGGTTGGGTGAAGTTACCCCACTAAGTCAAAGTAACCCCGGTTTACGTTACCTCAAACGCATCGTCTAGCGCCTGCTATATAAGGACCTAAAGGTCATTTGAGTGTGATAAAATTATAATTTTATATTTTTCATTAAATAGTGCTAGTTTTGTTGACGTTGCCTGTACTCGTAGTTTCCTTTCACGGGACGATTTTAGCTCGCATAATTTTCTCATATCGGTGCGTCAACGTAAAAAAATGTGCATGTTCTGCTGTCATGCAGATAGTGAAAACCAATTGACTTACGTTAGTGTAATAATTCATAGTGATATAACATGCCATGGTCTACGTAATAATTATTATAAAAATACGTCCCGTGAACTGTTGTTGTATTTTTAAAAAATACTGAATTTACAACCTTTTTCTGTACTTTCGCCCGCTAATTTTAAAAAACATCAAAACATTACTTCGTTGATTTTTAAGTATTTTATTGCATAGCTCATGGGATGTAAGTTCACAGTGAATTATTTTATTTAAGTAGGTCAGTTGATTTTAAGTATTTGCAAGGCAGCGTAAGAATCAAATTTTAACTTTGACGCTCCGTTATGAGAATAGTATGGGAGCTAAAACTATTTCGTGTGAGGACACTGTACTCACAAGTACCGCCTACAAAACTAATACTATTTAGTAGAATTATAAAATTTTGATATTAAAGTCACTTGAACACTCTCAACCGACCTGCACAGGTCGTCGCGTCGGACCCGAACCACAGACTATATAGTGACACAAACGTGAAATAGCGTGTCGGCTCGTTTGATACAGGTGAACTTCGCCGCTTATTGGCTGCACGAAGCTGTTGATACCAGCCCCGTGTATGTTTGGCTCCTTCATGTTACGGCAGGTTTCCTATTGGCCTGGCTGCCGGCTACCTTACGCTGATTGGCGGTAGGCGTCTCCGCCATGTTGCTGGCCAAGGAAGCCATTTTGGTGTCTTGTGTGACTGGGTTTGACGTCCTGCCGTCTATTTCACTTCTGTATTCCTAAATATTCTGTGCCCGAACTACACGAGGGAGCACGAGTAACGGGGCATCACCTGCGGCGTGATTAGTTCCCCCTGCTCATTTGTAGCACTCTCGCGTTACCGTTACGTCGAGGTGAAACTCTCCGGGGTCGGCTCTTTGAGAGTTCTCGGCGCGAGGGTGGACGTCACCACGGACTAGCGGCAACGTATTCTTGTTCTCGCCGTTATGTCTGGTATTGCTTGGTCGACGTACCGACAACCTGGGCACACAATATTTAGGAGTACAAACATTATATAGCAGATACATTGAAAAAAAATACCTATCGGTAGGGCCCGGTAGTTTTCGCGAAAATATTGTTGCCCCACTTTGTTTCAGTGTCTTACGTGCACACCTGCAGCTCAACTTTATGGCTATTGACAGAGTGTTTTGTGCAGAGTTAATTTGACTTTGCGAATCAGTACATGAATAACTGTGACACAACACGTCTGTGATTTGCGGGTTTAACCTCCAGACGTTGTATGTTAAGGCACCCAATCACTGACCACAAATCAGAGATGCAAGTGCGCACGTAGGGCACTGAAACAAAGTGCTGCAAAAATCTTTTCGCGAAAAACTGTCAGGCCCTACTTATTCGCAGAGGCACGAGTATTTCGCGTATTCATCTGGTGACAGTCTAAACTTCTTAGATTTATACACACACACACTGGCCAACGTCAAATATCCGTTGGCTTGTAACAGTAACACGTGTTACCACCACGACTGGTTTCCTTATTTATCACTGGCTTGCAGTCGTCAAAGATGTGTTAAAACAGATGTCGTCTAATCACAGAAGGAATAGTGAACTATACAATATTGGCATTCAACCTGACCTAGAATCAATACGAGATATAATCTTACCTCTACTTATCCGTTACCGCAAAATATTTTTCATTATGAACTCTACAAAAAATTTTCTATGGTGACCACAAATGTCTTTGCTGTCCCCAATAAAGTTTTAGTGTCCACAAAACATTTTGTAATTACTACAAAAATTTTTGGTGAGGTTCATATCGACAAAACGTTCTGTGGCCACCACAAAACAGTTTTTTTCTGTGTATGACGGCCAACTCAGTCACACGTGCCAGCAAAAGGCTTCGCTGGCCAGCAACATGGCGGAGACACCTACTGCCAATCAGCGTAAGGCAGCTGTCTTGCTAGCTGTCAGCCAGGCCAATAGGAAACCTGCCATAATTTGCAGTAGCAAAACAGACACAGGGATGGTACCAACAACCTCGCGCAGCCAATAAGCGATGACGTTCGCCCGTATCCAATGAGCCGCCATGCCACTTCACGTCTGTATTACTGTTGAGTCTGTGACCGGGGCGAAGTTGTTTCTGCAGGGTGATACTGTATCGTTCGGGATAATTTTACCCTGGGGACGATTCTCATACGTTGGTACCCCTGATTTTCACGAAGAGATTTCTGCGCCAACTCTCTTCAATGCCTTAGTTCCACTAGGGTTAATTCTACTACAGGTTAGAAAGATCAATGTTATAAGTTTAGCACAGGGAAAATTTCTGCCACTTGAGCGCTGGTATCGCTAGTGCACCAAACTGACCAATCACAGAGCTTTCCTGAATTTTAAGTTACATTTAGTCGATAATTTAAAACCCGAAATCGGTTTCTTTTCACTTTAAAATTAAATTAAATGACTAATGTAATTTTCAAGTTTATTTAAATTTAATTTTACTACGGTTTCGTATTTATCTGGTCTTTTAGCGATTGAAGCGAAACTAGTGGCAGAAATTTTCCCTGTGCCAAGCTCTCCCATAAGAAAACGTATTTTCTTTCTAACCTGTAGTAGAATTAACCTTAGTTCCACCTTTGCGGTTTTGTTTCTTTGTTATTGGTCGCGTGTTTTTGTGTAAAGACGTTTCTCATTTGACTCTACCAGTCAGAATTACGTCACTGCGAACAACACACGTCCGTGATCTGCAGTAAAACGTTAAGACACGTGATAGTTAAATTCAACCAATCCCTGACCATGAAGCAGAGTCGCAGATGTGCACACGAGGCACTCAAGAAAACTTATGCAGAAATCCTTTCACAAAAAAAACAGGGGTTCCTTACTTATAGGCAGGGACTCCTGTTTTCCGCGAAAAGAATTTTGTCTCACTTTGTTCGGTGCCTAACGTGCACATCTGCAGTTCTGCTTCGTGGTCATTGATTGAGTATTTTAACTCTCACGAGCCTTGGGATTCTACCAGCAAATCACAGACGTGTGGTGTTGCAGGAACGTTATTGTAATCGGCTCAGTCAAAAGAAATACGGCTCTTCATATAGATACGCTGCAATAACCCTGAAGCAGAACTGCAGATGTGCACGTCAGACACTGAAACAAAATAGGGCAAAATTCTTTTCGTGTAAAGTTCTAACCGTTGCGAGTAGTCATTTGAAGTCCAGCAGCCGGCAGTGAAGAGATTTTGGTCAGCACTTAACAGCTAGGTCTTCAGCGCTGGTGAGGTGTGACATGAGGTGAGTAGAGTAGAGCCGGAATGAATGGGCAGGGGAAACAGCAGATCTCCGAGAAAACCCACCGACCAGCGGCATTGTCCTTCACGATTACCTCATGCGAAAATGAAGGGCCGACCCCGCTGGGGATCGAATCCGTATCGTCTTGGTGGTATGGTCGTTGGTAGGGGCCGGAAAATTTCGAAAGATCTCTGCACCAGACGGTTTCAATGTCTTTCGTGCAAGTCTGTACCTCTCTTTCCGGTCAGTAATTGAATGATTTCAATTCTCAGGCTGTTGGCGTTCTACTCGCAAACAAAGATAGCGATCGTGCTACCTTGTTATAACTAGCACAGACAAATGAAAGGTAACAACCGCCAACAACATTGACGTAGATGTGCAAGAAAGTCGTTGTAACATACCGTGGCAATGATCATTCCAAGAAATTTGTCCCTATAGTCATTGATCTACGGCACTTTCATAAAGAGTACGCAGTTCGCAGAATCTGCATTGCAACAACCAGTGGTGTAGATGTGTTTCGTGGTAAGCTGTAATTTAAGACGTCTGTACAAATTCATGCGCTGGTTGTCGATAGTAGGGAGGGACCAGTGTGATGCCTAGAGGCACGAGTATTTCGCGTATTCATCTGACAACAACCTAGACTTCTCAGTTCTATACGTGTACCGGCTGAAGCCGAATATCCATTGGCTTATAACAGTACAAACGTGTAGAACGTGATATCTCCACGACTTGCTTCCTTATTTATAACTGGCTTGCAGTCGTCAAATGTGTGTTAAAACTGCTCTCTTCTAATCACAGAAGGAAGAGTGAAGAATATGTTATTGACGTTCAACCTGACCTAGAATTAATACGCGTAATACATAATCATGCCTCTACTAATATATAGAGACCGGAAAAATTTGCAAGTTCACCGACTTGTAGGCTAGCCTCCAAGAATATCTGTGTATTCAACCAATCAACAACTGTTCATTAGCTGCTCGCTGACACTGTGATATGGGGCAACGTAAAGGTATATCTTTATTATTGGAGATGTCAAATAAGTCGAGGACCAATTGAGAAAGTAACACGAACCTATAGTTGCTGGAATTCTAGTGTATGCGCAAAATAAAACGCGAATTTTTCAGGTCCCTACGAATAGGCCACTCTCGGATTTGCACGGGGCCGAGGTGGCCGAATGGTCAGACAATTCGCCTCCCACCAAGGCGATCCGGATTCGATTCCCGGCCGGGTTGGTTCCCGGATTTTCGCATGTGGGAATCGTGCCGGACGATGCCGTTGGTCGGCGGGTTTTCTCGGGGATCTCCCGTTTCTCCCGCCCTTTCGTTCTGGTGCAGCTCCATACTCACCTCATGTCGCCCCTCACCAGCGCTAAAGACATCGATGTTCAGCGCTGACCAAAAAATCTCTCTCTCGCATCTGTGCAGCCGTCGCGAAATACAGCTTACCTTGCAACACACCCACACCACGCCACTGGCGACAACCGACTGACCGCCGCTGACGGTTGACAATTCCCGAGGGCCACCGTCACTGGTAGTGCACTGGTTAGGTAGCCGGGCACAACAGGGGTTTTTGTTATTGTTGACGTTACGGCTTGGAGAGGGGCGGGGCGGCGGCGGCGGCGAACTGGATGTCGGCTGTCACGAGTTCGTGTCGCGCGGAGGACCTTCATTCGCCGCGCGGCCGACCCTCAGTCGTGGGGGAATGCACCTGCGGTCCGACGTCGCGGCTACCTGCCGTCGTGAACTCGCGTCTCCAGTGACGAGCGCCGATCTTGCCTGGAAACTAGAGGCATGGGTATTCATCTGACAGTATACTAGACTTCTCAGTCGTACACACACACTGGCCGATTATCAGTAGAGGCTCTATAAATTCACGGATGCATTCAAGGTCATATTGGATGTCGTTTCTGTGATTGGACTTAGAGCCACTAAATTTTGTGATAAGAATTTTGTCCTGATTTGTTTCAGTGCCTAATGTAAACATCTGCAGTTCTACTTCAAGGTTATCTCAAAATGTCTAAAATCAGATTTTTTTTCAGACTGTTGCCACGTAAAAATTACCTACCGAAATCGCAAAACAAAAGTAGAAAAACATGTGATGGACTTTACTACAAACTTCCCGTAAATATAAAAGGAGTTTCGCGGCTTATGTCTCACAGGCAGAGGCACGATTATTTCGCGTATTGATGCTAGGTCAGGTTGAGCGTCAATAACGTATACTTCACTCCTCCTTCTGTGATTAGACGAGAGCGGTTTTAACGCACATTTGACGACTGCAAGCCAGTTATAAATAAGGAAACAAGTCGTGGGGATATCACGTGCTACACGTTTGTACTGATAGAAGCCAATGGATGTTCGGCTTCAGTCGGTACACGTATAGAACTGAGAAGTCTAGGCTGTTGCCAGACTCAACTCGTAGGAAACACTGCATGTCGTTTTCTCGCCTCGCGCATGAAGGCGACACGTTTGTTGACGCACGAGACAGTCTAGTTCTTATCGCCTGCCAGTTTCCATACCTCAGACGCGGTATCTATCGCCGGCTGTACAGCTCTTGGGTCGGAGCAAAAGCGCTATGGTTCTACACATTCGTTCGGAGACCATCTCAGCATTTCCACCACCTGCAAATTTCAGGGCATTCAGCAGTTTTCATTCCTCATCCTTATAAACGCGCGTTCACGTGATATTTGCGCCTAATAAGACTATGGGCAACTTTAGGAAGAAGGAGGGGCGACATCGGCAGCTACTTGCGCGAACATGGAGACGGTCGGTTTTATGGTTCTCATGGCGAATCCCGGCTCGGCCTCGTCTCGCATCTACTTTTTGCTGCGGCCACTCAAAGCCCGGGCTACATCGTCGGCATCGCTTGCTTCAATCGGAAATTGTTATTTTTTTTTACTCTGGTGATTAACGAGGGTAGGATGATCATGGTCCAAGAACTCCTCTTTGAGTCTACCCTAGAAAATCGCCTGCTTTTTGTCCTTGGTAACGTCAGCGCTTTACATCGTGAAATGACCTGATGAAGGGGTGGTGTAGGAAAGGGAGGGGGGAAGCTAGTGTACAGCAAAAACTTAACTCACGCAAGATTCAGACCCGGAGCCTTCTGAGCACAGCACCTTGGCGACCTCGATTTCGTAGGTTAAGATTCAACTACACACCTCATGTACAAAGTATTTGTTTTAAGCTGTAATATTTTTTTCAGAGTTTAAATAACAAATGTATGTTTGAAGAACCAATTTAATGTATGTCTTCTGTAACATGTTTGCACTCAATTTGTTTTACGCAATGAAAGCAGTTTGTAAATAGTGATAAAAATGGATACTCGTTTTTTTCTGTCACTGTTTACAAATTGCGTTTCTTAAGTAACGTAAGTTTAGGGCAGAAATGTTAAAGAACACATACATTTAATTGATTCTTCAAACAAACGTTTTTTATTTATGCTCTAAAACAAATATTACGGTTTTAAATAAATTATTTGTACATCAGTAGTATAGTGGAATCTTAACCTTATGTAGAAAATTTGCCACGGCAGATGGGCTGTTTTCTCCGCGTAGGCCAGTCTGTTACACAGAAAATTTCAACACACGTGAAGGAAGAGTAGCTATCTTTAAAAGTAGTTTGAATCCTTCTAGATTCCAACATGACAACCCCTCCTCCCCCTTAATAGTGCCCTCAATACGAAGTAAGGAATACATATATTCGATAATTATTATTGTGAAATAAAATTAAAATTTAAAATGTTATATATTTTTCCAGAAATTGCACTTCGTCTCAAAGAGTTCTCTATAAAATTGATTTATCATTGAGTTTTTAATTTTTAAATTGATTCTCCTTTTAAATTCCGTAATTCGGTGCTTGATTGGCAGAATAATTATCGGCAGGGGTAGGAAACTTTCGCGAAAGGATTATTCCACGGTCTTCTTTCAGTGCCTCTGCACAGAAAAAAAAAAAAACGCTTTTGCTGTGGCAAAAATCAAGTTCTGTCAATATGGACAAAATTTTTTGTAGTGGTTACAACATTTTTTGTAATCAGCAAAAATTGTTTGTTATTAAAAAAAAAATTTGCAGGGTTCTTGACAAAAAATATGTTGTTGTGACAATAAGCTTCTCTCTCTCTCTCTCTCTTTTTCAGTGTGTGAGCACACAATGCAGCTCTGCTGTCATAGATCTTGACAGTGTGTTGGAAAATATTGTGTGACACCGACACTTTGGAGATTCCTCTCTTTTTTTCCCTCTCTCTCTCTCTCTCTCTCTCTCTCTCTCTCTCTCTCGAATGACCTCGGTTGGCGCAGTGGCTACAGCACTCATCTTCCACCAAGGTGATCTATGTTCTATTCCCGACGGAGTCGCTGCCTGGATTTTCGTACGTGGGAATCGTGCCAGACGATGCCGCTAGTCGGCAGATTTTCTTGGGAATTCTTGGGAATAGGCCTACCCCGTTTCACTCGCCCCTTCATTTCGGCGCTGATCCATTCCCACATCATGTCACCCCTCACCAGCGCTTAAAGACCTACATGTTAAGTGCAGGCCAGAATCTTTTCACTTTTCTCTCTACCGACGGCACGTAAAGGTTTGGCCGGAGGACCGAAGGCATGGTAGCTGAAGACAGTGCGGGGCGGGCATCTTGCGCCGAAGATTGTCCCCGACGACGTCGACTGGCCGACGACGGGTTTTATCTCTCCCCGGCATCCTGTCGAGATCGGTTCTTTGGGGAGGAGTGGCTCGACGTCCGGCCGTGTTTTCTTCATCGCGACGCTTACTGTCCGCCGTCAGGTCGCTACAGCGCAACGCCCGACTTACCTCGACTTCCTAGGTCACCTCGTACAGAGAGACCGTCAACTGACTGTGCGTGTCTTGTATGACACCAACATTAAAATAATTTACTGCGTGATTATGGACTCGCGCATCCGCAATGCGGCGTGTGATTAGATATTATGTGGAAAGTACATTCAAATGAAACTGCATTTGAGGCTGAGGACATTATCTCGTACATACCTGCACTGTAAAAGAACTTCCTAAAATATATGGGACATTTTCCATACTTCCGTCTTGTAAATATGCAAACTTTTACAGTTGTTACATTACAAGTCTGGTTACTTCAGTACACATCGCAGTGATTTATAAAAAAAGTTTAGGAGTGCTGCCATGGATGTCTGGAAAACATATTGTACCATACCTACTTTCTTAGCACTCCTTTTGCCTATCCCACGGACGATTGCACTTTAGTTAGCAGTTATGTTGTAATTGTAGTCCGTGGTCTGCTGTGATGGTGTACGTACATTAACCTAAGCATAGAGACAAGAAAAATTCGCAGATTTACTGACCAGTAAGTTAACCTCCAAGAATATGTGTGTACTCAAGCAGACTGCAGCTGTTCATTGGCTGCTTGCTGACCCAGTGGTGCTACGCGGTTGGACCTGAATGTAGTTGTTTCTTTATTATTGGCGCAGCGCGCTCCAAGAGGTGTCAAATGAGGCAAGAACGAATAGCGAAAGTGACATGAATTCATAGTTGTTTGAGTCCTAGCATGCGTCCAAACTAAAACGAAAATCTGTCAGGGCTCTACTTATGCGTGAGTGAAGTGATATTGGTCAGCTCTTAACTTCATGGTCAGTGATGTAACGTGTAGTGTTCCATGGTGTGCCGTGCTAAGTATTGACTCGGCAATACTCTGAGCTGTCTGCGGAACCATTTGACCGTAGAGGTAGACGCACTCTACAGCCAGTAGTATACAAGAGGCAAGTTACTGTTTTTCAGCAGTAAACCTTGGTTTATGCAACTCTAGTCTTACGGCCCAAGGCTAATAATTAGAGCCAGTGATTTTTGGTGAAAAGAATTCTGCAACAATTTGTTTCAGTGACTTATGTGAACACCTGTTTCTCTGCTTCATGTTCAGTGATTGGAAGTTTTTAACTTTCGGTGTCTCCGGGTCCTACCAGCAAATCACGGACGTGTGGTGTCGAGGTAACATTGCTCTGGTTGGTACAGTCAAATGAGCCACGCCTCTGCCCTATTATATTCTGCCAATAACCACAGACCAGAGTTGCAGGTGTGCACGTAAGTCATTGAAACAAGTTGTTGCAGAATTATTTTCACCAAAAATCACAGGCTCTACTAATAATGAACGCCTTGGAACACAACCACGATACGCCCCCGATCTAGATATTTAGTACTGGCGAGGGTTGACATGATGTCGGCGTGTACAGCAGCGCCGGAGTGAAGGGAGGTGCAATACGAGATACTCCCGATACGACCCGCCGACCAACTCCCCTAGAATCGAACCCGGATCGACAGGTTGGGAGGCGAGTACTCTTAACTACCGTGCCAATCGCTGTTCCTTTTCAACAAGAGCCAGCCGTTTGGTGTGCCAGTGGTGGCTCGAGGGTTGTTGCCAGGGAGGGCACACGTTGCCTAGAACTGTACAGTCGTATTAACGCGCCGCCGTACCCCAATAACCAAGAAATATCTACTTGCTACTTATTGTGTTGACTAGTCAGTGATAAGTAGAGGCACGATTATATCGCGTATTGAGTCTAGGTCAGGTTGAACGTCAATAACGTACACTTCACTCCTCCTTCTGTGATTAGACGAGAGCGGTTTTAACGCACATTTGACGACTGCAAGCCAGTTATAAATAAGGAAACTAGTCGTGGGGATATCACGTGCTACACGTTTGTACTGTTAGAAGCCAATGGACATTCGGCTTCAGCCGGTACACTTATAGAACTGAGAAGTCTAAGCTGTTGCCAGATGAATACGCGAAATAACTCGTGCCTCTATCTGTTAGCTTCTAGCTGTACAAACGTGTAGCACGTGATATCCCCACGACTTGTTTCCTTATTTATAACTGGCTTCCAGTCGTCAAATGTGTGTTAAAACCGCTCTCGTCTGATCACAGGAGGATGAGTGAAGTATACGTTATTGACGTTCAACCTGACCTAGAATCAATACGCTAAATAATCGTGCCGCTAACTATCATCTTTAGTAATAAGCGGCACCTACATACCAGCGTGTCAGTGGCTGTAGCGTCAACTAGCGCACAACCATATACAGTTCTCTGCAACTTGTGTCCTCCCTGGCAACGACCTACGAGCAGCTACTGCGGTGTACGAAGTCTCACTCGTATCTCCGGCTGAAGACATTCCTCCGACTCGCACAACCGTCATACACGCACCGCCGGACATGATTGGCGCACGCGCTAACGGGGCGCCGTGCTCCGCGAAGATGCCTGCCACCACCTCGCCGCGTCTCGATGGCCGCTTGCTCGGGTCCCGCAACACAATGGGCTATTCTCGGCCAGGTAAGGTGGTGTGTGCGACGGACCCAGTTCGGATTTCCGACAGTCATCGGGACGTCCGAGAACAATGGCGCGTAAAGCATAATACAACAATAAGCGAGCCATCGTTGTGTTCACCGAGCGACGACGTTCCTCGACCGACACTTTCCTTGGCTCATGTTTACAATGACTCTTCCCGCCTCCCACGTATGGCCGTACCTAGTAGTTCTACAACGGTTTAGGTAATGTTTGTTTAAATGCAGCTTAACATGCATATCGAATAATAGCTACATTGTTTTTCACACTAAAAACGTTTGTAGGTATTTTATTCGCTCATATGCCATTCATCCGATTATGTAACTTTGACGAAATGATAAGTGAGTACTCCTGCAAAGGTTTCTACCAAAAATTAAAAAAATTGAACTTGGTTGAGAAGGGGGGGGGGGGGAGAAAACATGCCAGAACAGGATACCCAGAAATTGTTCTAGACATTGCAACGCATGCCAGGACAGCTAGTGTAGCTCTAAAAATAAGCCATAGTAACAAAAAAAATTGTGAGTGAACTGTGAATTATTTCCAATAACGCCTACATGCATTTATGCATTGTATAACTCACGATATTCTCGAATTTTTTTTTCAAATAATTCTATAAAAATCATTTGAGTTCTTTGCATCAGTGTGAAAAAAAACTACGGAGCATGACCTTTAGTAAAGTTAATTCTATTACAGCTTAGAACGATCGATGTTATTAGTTTGGTAAGAGACAGTTTCTGTTGCTAGTTGCAATACAAGGGGTGTATAAATCAGGTGTTAATTCTGGTTTGAAAATTTCTCGTGGTAGTATAAAGTATTTATTTTTTTGTTTTGTTTTGAATATAAAATTAAATGCCGCAGTGACTTTGGTTTTAAGGGAATTAAATTCAATCAAATTATTATTTTTTTTTAATCTAGCCTTGCTAATGTTAATTACATCATCTCTCATGTTATGACACATCTACCGACTATCGGTGAAACTTCTCCGTGAGAATTTCAATTATTTTCCTAACCTGCAGTACAATTAACTTTACTTTACGGTGGTTTTTTCCACATTGGTGCAAAAAACTCAAAACGTTTTTTAACGGATCGCTTTGAAAAAATTCAACACAAAATGCAATTATACGACGAACAATATTTGTAGGTGTTTTGAAAAAAAAAACGCACTTTCGTTTGAAAAAAAAAAACATTTTCCTTGATTTTGGTGATTTTCATAACAAACTTGATGATTCTTTGGGTGCAGAAAACGTGTTACGTTAATTGCTACCGAAAATTAGGTACACATTATGGTATATTTATGACAAAACAGTAGGGATTTGTCGATATGAGAATTATGTTGCTTTGAAAAAATGTTTTTAAAATCATTGTAAAACTACCGTACGTAGCCTTAAAAACATATCGTGGTATCAACTAATATCGTGTCTCAATTTAAAGAGTACTCTCTGGAGAGAATACTCTTTCGCATTACCATGTGAGAGAACTCTTCTGTGCTCTGTGCCGCTCTCACTCTCTCCAATTGGGATGTTGCTATCTCGTGTTTGTAAACAAACGCTGAAAAGTTTACAAGTGCGTAAGATTCGTTATTTCAAGTTATAAACACATTTAATATATTTGTGGGTAGTTCGAATAATAGTTTTTAACTTACCAACGTCGTTTTTAAAGTGGCGAAGAACTATTTATAGGCGATGCCAACATTTTGTGTACATTTAAACTTATATCAGTGCAGACAATGTTTCCGTAATTTCTCGTCATAAGCAACTGTTCTTTGGAAATTTTTATTTATGTATACATATTGAAATATTTTTAATATGAGATACACGTTTCTTCAGTAACCTAAAACCATAATTGTAACCAAGATAGTGTATGCCAGAGTGCACGAGAGAGCGCGAGCAAGTATACAACGCCGTTCTCTCGCTCTTTAGAACTCTCTGCGAACAATTGAGGCAGGCAGAGAGCTCTCTCTCTCTCTCTCTCTCTCTCTCTCTCTGAGGTTGTTGCGACGTTTTTGCGAAAACGAGAACACGAGAGAGAATTTTTTTCGTATGTAACTATTTAAAATGTTTCCAATACGTTTGTATACGAAATGATAACACACTTCAAACCACGATTTCGAAGCTCCGTAAAAGTGCTTAAAATGACTTTTTCACGTTGCTGTAGCTGAGAAAATAACAATCGTAGTCGTAAAATAAAATCATGAAAACGTACATTGGAGCTTACCACATACAGGGTCATCGCTTGAAGTTCCATTGAAAAACACATTCTACGGGAACACTACACGCTAGTTTAGTCCTTCGTGGCTTGACTGACGTGTTATATTCGACTTATCGCCTTCCCCGTTTCCGTACCTCAAACGTAAAAAAAAGCTAGCGTCCCTCTAGGAACCACCGTGAATTCGGCAGAGCGCCAGGGAAGATGTCCTGTCTCGGCTCCGGGTCGAGCGAGATCTTATACAAACCGCCTACCTAGGACGCGGTGCAATCAGTCGTCTCGTGGGGCGTATCCCATTTTCACCGGCGAGGCGACCTTGATGGCCTCACCGACGTCTTCTGTCTCTCTCTTCGCCGCGTCGCCCCGTCCTAGAACTGGATTGCGGCGCGAGGGCACCGCCTGCTGCGAAGAGGCGGAGTCGTAAGGTCGGCCGGCACACGTGGCTTGGTACGCGGGCTCGCCCTTACGAACACCCCGGCTTAAGGGTGTTCAAGTGCGATAAAGTCATAATTGTATATTTATATGAAATAGTTTTAGTTTTGTAGACAATATTTGTGAGTATATTTTACTGTTACGAAACAATTTTAGCTCTCATAGTTTTCACACAACGGTGCCTCAAAGTCAAAATTGGCATGTTCTGCTGCCATGCAAATAGTGAAAACCAACTGACTTTCGTACGTCAAATAATTCACAGTGAAATAATAATAATACACTATGGGCTATGTAATAAAACATTTGATAAAACCCGAATATTTTTTTTTAATTTGTGAATTTGCCACTTTTTCTGTACTTTTGCGATTTTTTTAGAATTCAAAATATTATGTTGTAGTTTTTTAAAATGTTTTATTGCGTAGCTCATGGGATGTAAGTTCACAGTGAATTATTTTGTTTAAGTAGGTCAGTTGGTTTTCACTATTTGCATGGCAGCGTAGCTAGCAAATTTTGACTTTAAGGCCCGTTATGAGAAAACTATGAGAGCTGAAATTGTTTCGTAAGAGTAACACGTACTCGCAAGTATCGTCTGCAAAACTAACAATATTTCATAAAAATATAAAATTATGATTTTATCGCACTTGATCACCCTTAAGGGGCCCGTCTGGTTGTCACGCGATGTTGACCGGCTCATCTGGTGCGGTATCGCCTCTACCACAAGACACTGAAACGACGTGCAGTAGTATCATAGATCATTCGCCTGACTGACACTTTCAGTGGTGACCCCGTATTTTTATTGGTGGAAAGTTTTAACAAAAGTCCAATTCGCCTTCCAATTGTAGTTTCACACTAATCCCTTCGGTTGTTGTTTACATATAATATATTGAAAAATAGTTTTTAGCTATACTTTGAAGGACTCCTAAATAATCTTTCTAATTATTGTGATGCTTGGTAACTAACATTCCAACGTCGTTTCGTAAATAATAGAATTATAAAAACGCTTAGAAATTCCTTAAAAAAAAAAACAGTTCTGTTAGCAAATATATGTCGCAGCGTCGTACTATTTTGTGCAAAGCTCTTTACCCAGGAGGTATGCCTCGTCTATCAGTTATTGGAAGTTTGCCCTGCTGCCTGGTGTCCCAGGGCCGAAATTGGAGGAATACCATAGGATACACTATTTCCCTGCTTATTACAATATTGCGGCGATTTGGGGTTCTGCATTTGTAATCGGTAGGGGCCGGTAAATTTAGCGGATTCAATGACCCACATGCTAGAATCCATTGTCCTATGCATATTCCAGCCTCGTATATTCGTTCATTGTCTGCTGTTCCACTTAGTAGCAGCTAGTGAACAAATGGTCGGGGCTTGAGTATGCACAGGCGTGTGCTTTCTAACGTGCAGGTCATTGAATCCACGATATTTTCCGGCCTCTAGTAATCGTATGGGCCACGATTTTGCCGCGAAATAATTTTTGTGCCTCTTTGTTACGGTGTCTCGCGTGCAAATCGGCAGCTATGCTTAGAGCCAGTGATTTTTTGTGAAATAATTCTGCAACAACTTGTTTCAATGCCTTGTGTGCATACCTGCAACTCTGGTCTGTGGTTATTGGCAGAATATAATAGGGCAGAGGCGTGGATCATTTGACTGTACCAACCAGAACAATGTAACCTCGACACCACACGTCCGTGATTTGCGGGCAGGACCCCGAGACACCGAAAGTTAAAAACTCCCAATCACTGGACATGAAGCAGAGAAACAGGTGTTTACATAAGTCATTGAAATAAATTGTTGCAGAATTATTTTCACCAAAAATCACTGGCTCTAGATGCTTCAAGATTACTGGCAGCGAGTCTTTGTTCAGACAAGTTTCTCATATTTGACTGTACCAATCAGAATGAGATAATTGTGACTCTATTACGTCTATAATTTGCCAAGGCAAGTGAGAGTAAAATCATTCAATAACAGACGATGTAGCAGAACTGCGGATGTGCACATAATGCATTGAAACATGGCCGTCTTTAGTAGAAGGCCGGAGCCTTGAATATGCAACGCTGCATCGGAGGCCTACTGCCGGTCGCTCATTGGCAGCCGTAGACAGTGTAGACGTGTACACGTCCCTAAAGCTTCATCTAGACACGTTACAGAGACTAGGGCAGTCAAGAAGTGACAGGCAGCAGGCTCCCGATGCAGTGTTGCCACATTCAAGACTCCGGCCTTCCGCTAAAGACGGCCATGATTGAAACCAAACGTTGCAAAAATCTTTTCCCCATAAAATCGTGGCCGCGGTAATCGGTAATTCGGTAGTTTAAAAGACGTAAATCTCCAAAATACTGCACGGAATTGGGTCACGTGACAATTTTACTAATAAAAAAAGTGCCTGTTGGAACACGGCGTTAGTTCCAAGAAGACTTTTGAAGAATCCTCTTCGACCGGCCGGACTTTCGGTCTCAGGCCCCCTGGTCAGCGTGGTCATCCGTCGACGTCGACGCCGACACATCCGACGCCGATACGGTGGACCGTCGATCACCTCGACGCCGGGCCGATACCCTCATGTGTCTGCCCTCATGCATAACATTACGCTCCGGGACCCCGCACCTTATTTTCTGATTCTCATCTCCCATTGTGTGTGCGTGTGGACGGCCCAAACCCCGCCCTCCTCCCCTTCTCGGCTGACGTCAACCATTCTTCCCTCACCTCCAGGCAGGGCCGAGCCCCTAGGCGACAAGGCGACCCTCCCTCGGAGAGCGCATTCACGCCTCATACACCGTGGTTCGGGGTTAAGTGCACTGTAAAAAATTATTTGTAAAGGCCTTTTCACACAATCAAGTTTTGCTTAAATTTTCTTTCAAATTTAATTAATTTCCTTGAATGTCATTTGTGTCCATGCTGACGTCATAATCGCGGCCATTTTGTCTTTCAATTTATCGAATGTCGTGAAGATTTTCGTCTCGAACATGTTTGAAATTGCCTTGAATCAAAATATTTAAGAATAGAAAGGAGGTTTTCCTAACATTATTAATTCAGCTAACATACTGTATTTATTGTATTATATATGCGAACTATACAATATTAAAAGTAACGACGAAAATTATTTATTTTAAATAACATATAGAAAATAGTAAGAAATTTTGTATTTGCTAAACTAAGTATGTTTGTATCGCTCAGGGTTAGTAGATAGTTACAAAATAGCTACCCATTTGTCCCCTACTTGTTTATAAATCGTTTGATAACTTTTCATGTGATCCTTTCAATGTGTTTTGAATCAAATGTTTTGAATCGTTGTGCTATTCAATAACTTTAATCCAAGAGTTTGTATTTAATATTTCATCGTGTGAAAGGGCCTTAACATTACCATACTGATGTACAGGCAGGGCGGGATTTCTGTAACTAGACGCATAATGCCTGTAAGTCTCTTTTCCATCATTCCTTACCAACTCGCGTCTTTCATCCACATTCAACGCCACGTTATCAAATATAAATTAACTCTATCCTGCCAATATGCATAATATTAAAAATAGGAATGACATAATAATTATTTACGTAAACTCTAAAGCAGTTATTTTTTAAAAAATTATGGAATTTTTAAAATTTATATTTTAAATTTCAGCATTTTTTTAAATTCAAATAATTTTTATTCTTTAATTTTATGAACATGTCATTGTAGCCTGCAATGCCTTTATTCACTATGATTTTTTTGAGTTTGGTATATCAGTTGGTTTTAGTGTAGTCGTTAAAACGGAAACATGCAAAATATGACTTTAACAAGCTATTACGCGAAAACTATGAGAGATAAAAAAATTTCATAAGAGCCCAATTTAGTCACATTTTGTGTCTAAAATAATAAAAAAAATATCTAGTACAAATAAAAAATAAACAAATGGTGATGAAAATTGCGGTAGACCGCGCCCTTAAGGCGTAACATGCTGGAACACTTTAGAGAATGCATTGGCACTAAAGATTTTCGCGTTTATTCACTCTCTCTAGTCATGTGTGTTTACAGAGTATAGTAACCATGCTAAAAAATGTGCTGCCTTTACATGGCGAAATATGTAGGAAGTGTCCCATACTATGAATGTGCGAACAACTCCCATTATAACTTATGACATTTTATTTAGAATATAAGCTCTTTTGAAACCCTATTTATTTTTTCTTTCCTTACGAATAATTTTTTTAAACTATTGTTTATCTGTAAATGCGTAGGCGATCACTGAAATATATCATAATATGTAAGACTAAGTTTAACAGAGTAGGAGTACTTGTGTGTGTGTGTGTGTGTGTGTGGGGAGGGGGAGAGTAGAGTGAATTAAGGATGGTATGAGACCCCAAAAGACTCATTTGCATAGGAGCCCGCAAACCCTGTCGACGGCCAAAGTTTTAATATTATTCATAATTCGTTAGTTTGCAGACAGCTAAGTCACGTCAGGCTAACCGTGTATGTTCTCAAGGACCTGTAATCCTCAAAGAGTCCAGTGGTTCTTTCTCGATTAAACATCACATCTTTTCACCCGGCATTATCGGTACAGCCGTCGTTGAACCCAGACGTCGGAATGTCACATCGGAGCGTACCCGAAATCCTGCGGGGACCGTGCGATGATTCCTGGCGTGAGTCGCGAACCGAAGACGTCGGACCAACCGGACTGGCTCCCTTGAACGAGCGGAGGAAGTAGGCAGACCCTCTAGGAAACCCGCCGACCAATGGCATCGCTCGGCATGGTTCCCACGTGCGAAATTCTGGTTCGACTCTGTCGGGAATTGAACCTGGATCTCCTTGATGGGGGATGAGCGCCGTAGCAGCTACGTCAGCAGCAGTCGAAACGGGACGAGGAGAAGAGATGGACAGGGGGTGGGCGCAACTCAGCCCCCTCCCTCCCCCACCTACCTCGTCAGAGGACTATTAAAACTCCTCTTCACCTGTTTGTGGGGGCCCCCCTTGAGACAATAAAAGTCGGAAAAAAGGGCTCCATCGCGAACAACAATACCTGAGCTCAGGGCGTGCCCGTGGTGGGGTTACACCCAGCCCAGGGCTTGGCCACAATGCCAGTGCCCTGCTCTTCTCCCCTCACCTCTTAAGGGCGCCGCCTACCCGCGTGTGAGAGGCTAAAAAGAGACGGAGCAGTAAGGTCGACCGTGAAGCGCGCATCAAATGCCGCGTCGCCTCAACGAGCCAAGCACTGAACTAGCATGCAAGGTTCCCGCCGAACCGTTTTTACTACAGGTCACCAAGCGGTGACCATATAATTCTACTGGTGGAAAATCTGCAACTAAGTTCAGTGCAAGTTGCAGTCTGAGTTTCACATACATCCGGTTAGTACATTTTGAAGTACGAAAGTATGAAAAAGCCGTTTTTAGCCATGTTGGAGGGCTTAGAAACAATGTTTTAATGAGCGTGGCGTCTTAACAACGAGGTTCCGACCTTGTCTGGAGTTTGTTTTCGTTTAGTACGTTGGTACAATGGGCACACGTGTAATATTTTCGTAGAAAAAACCTGTTTACGAACACACTGCAACGCATTTGAAGCGTGGGGTAGGCGGCCGCCTTAAGTTCCCCGTAAAACGACGCCTGAGAGGCTGGCTAGTAGACGAGTAAGTAAACATGTAAAGTTGAGAACAAACGCGCCGCTGCAAGTTGGCCACCCTGGCTGAAAGAAAAAGAGACCCGGGTCGTCGTGGGTGCGTGTTACGTCGTCACGTGTACCTTACCAGGGACTCGAACCACAGAAACCGCAGGCCTGCTAGCATGACGACACCCCGGAGAGCGAGGTCGCCGTCCACTCTCTCCAGCCTCCGTGCTGGACCAGAAACACTCAATACACGCCGCCGAGACTACACTACGTTCCGTATAACTTCGGCGGTTCTCGACCAGAGGCGCAAGGGTGTGGGGTGGGGGGGGGGGTTGGTGGTTGAGACACCCCTAAAAATTGAGTAAAAACAAAGTCGAATAATGATTATTTTTCTGAAAGGTAAGCTTAACGTTTCACTAAAATGTCAAACTAACCAGCGAATCTTTGGCATGGACAGGGCCGAATTTAAGCTTCTAGACGCCCCAGGCCCTTCAGCCTAAGAGCCTTCGTAAGGTCTGTTTCCCATCCTTCCTGAACAACTGGCGTCCATTCCCCGTTTTCAGCACCACATTACTTAAAATTACTCTGCTCTGTCCTCTCGCTATGTATAATAGTAGTAATATAACACATCAATAATTCAGCTTAATTGTAAGACAGTTATTTGAAAATAAATACCTGGATAGGCCATATAGCAGATGAAACTATATGCGGTTCGGGATAAACTAAGCACTAAAGGTTTAACCTTTGAAAAAATAAATCACTTTCCGTTACTGTATATAATTCAACATTAACAATAGTTACCTTACTCTTTATACGGTTGGCAGCGATTTGCTGAATGTAGTTCCGTGTGTATTCCCTTGTAAATGCAACAATACTGAAATAAAATCAACTAAATTAAACATATTTGAGCTTTATATAGTTAATAAACTTTTTTTTTTACTAAACTAAAGAGGTTCCTACTGACTTCACAATTTATCTTCCACGCGCAAAAATCAAGTGATGTGTCCAGCGAGGTTAGATGTCTCCCATCTGTAGCCGTTACGTGCGGAAATATATGAACTGTCTGAAAATAGAAATGTAGCATTGCTTTTATCCCGAACCGTCTATAATAGATACAGCATAAGTCAGCAGTGCCTAAAGTAAAGTCATGTAAACAATTTTTACTCACCGCCATATTTACACTTTTAAAAATAGCGATGGGAAATCCTTCAGATGTCCTGCTGGACAAGAGTGCGCCCTTGTGAAAGTTGCGCCCTATAGGCCCGGGCCTAGTGGGCATAGCGGTAAATCCGGCCCTAATGGGCATGGAGAGTCCATGGGTCCACACCTCACTCCCCTTTTTTTCTCCTTCTTACTCGGAAACTTCTTAAGGCCATGATCCATCATTTATTCTCATTTCACGATACAGTAATTATTTTTTAAATCCGAAATGAAAACAGCAATCGAAAAACTGTTGCACAGTTTTGTTAAATGTTGCTTTTACTGTGTAGCCTTATTGTTCCTAGACAAAAATTATGTAGATTTTGCTAATTTGTTTATTAATGGGAATTTACCTGCGCAATTAGCTGAAACCATTGTGTACTTCATCTTGAAAAAAAAAATCCGTTAAAATAGTGTAGCAGAGTTGCAGATGTTAACGTAAGGCATCGGAACAAGTTAGTGCTAAATTATATTCACAAAAATTAGTAGCTCTTATTATTAGCTTATGTGTAACAATTTTAATTTCTCGAAAAACAACTGCTTCTGGAGAGCATTTACTCTAGAAACAGGTGCAAGGTTACGGACACATGCAGACAAGGTGTCTCTTAAACTGTTTTAATGCCATTGCGTAGACGCGATGTTCGGAATGCGGAAGGTGGGGCCTTAACCTTTGTGCTGAATATTCCGTTTGCGATTCATATCATAAAAGGCAATCAATCTACTAAAATTGCGTTATTGTTCATTGTAACGGTACATAAATGTTTTCTGATCTAATTAAGTCATATGTACGCATTTCCTTATGATTCAAGCATGCGAATGTGTTTTGATTACTAAAAAAGTAATTAGATGTTACGGATTGATTAAGAGTATCGAAATACAGTTTTTACCCCAGATGTATTTCAAATAAATATCTCGCAACAACCGAAGTAAACAACAAAAATTCAGTATTTTCAACTTGACTTGTAACGCAACTGTCATAGCACAGTCGTCTTGGATCATGGAGCGAATTCAAGGACAGGTTGAAGGAGGTTTTGTCAGTGAGGAGAACATTTACGTTCCTCGCCCTCTGCCACGCCCACCCCCTTTCACACTTTCTCGATCCGCGGCAGAAGTCGTGGTAGCCGTCCACACTAACCCATCCCCCCACCCCCAAACAACCCAAGGTGTTTAGCGTTCAGGCGCGAATGGGCAACCGGAGTTTCTCGAGGCACCCGCATCGCAGGGGTTGGAAAAACGCAGGGTTTCCGAAGACGGGGGAGCATGAGGCATGCGAGAGGATTTCATTATAGTTTTCCCCGCTCGCCCTTTTTTACCATTATTTCCCCCCGGAACCCCTTCGAGGCCAACCAGACGTACCTACACGTGGGGATAGAGGAGCCAAAGAAATAAAACACGACGACAAAACACTTCCTCGGACATCCCGACCTCCGGCGGCGGGGGCCCCTGTCACAATGACATGACCTCGGAACTCTACCACTACCAACTTCCCCTTCCCACATTTCCCTTCAGCTCTGGGCCAGTTGGCACATGAGTCGTAAGTGCGGGCGACAATAGACGCCGGGGTTCTACTGGCGGGAAAGGAAACGTCTCGGTGGTTGTAAGAGGGGAGTGTATAAGGGTGTGAAAGCACGAGGAATCCCACCTCTATTCAGGATGTAATAATTAAGTGCGTTTTAAGCACCCCCCCCCCCTTCTCACCCTAGTGCCGAGTTTCCTTTCTGTACGTCACGGGGTTATTATTTCTTTTTTTTTTTTTTTTTCCTTTAGAACCTGCGGCGTCCCATGCAGGTCGGATCGCGCCGCTGGTCGAAAATATTTACACCTGGCGTGTGAACTGCATAACGCGGCGTGTGGCAACTGATATGTTTTTTTCCTTAAGATGTTTTGTTTCTTTTGAGTTTTATTTTCATCTCAAGTCGTTATCTACAGTGGTCAAAGGCTTGCTCGTGCCGTCATCTTCGCTCTGCAGCCTTCAGTCCCGATGTCATATTTCTTTTTTGTTAGAGTAAAACGAAGGAAAGTTGTGGGAGGTGGCGAGAGAAAGAGAGAAATAAAAAGTGATTATGTCATTCCGTAAGTTACAAAATACGTGCGTTGGTTGGTCTTAAAATTTCTTTAATGTTTTATTAGCCGACCAGAATAAATTACAACTGCCGTTTTCCGAAGCCAATACATATTTAAAATTGCGGGGAATAAATTAAGTCTGGGAATTTACTAGTTTTTACACAATAAAGTTCCACTGGTTAATAAACTTGCCGAAAACGTTCGATTTCTTTTTTACTTTTGAACGTTCAAGTCGTGTAAACTACTTTATATATGTATTTTCAGTAATATATATTGTTTTGGTGCTTCTTTTAATTAAGTACTGGCGTGAGAAAAGTGTACAATACCTGCAAAATAATTTTCAAAATTTAACATTTTTTTTTGTTTATTTGCAATTCAAACTTTAAAATTGTGTTTACAGTACAATGTTAGTCAGCATCTTAGAATTAATGTTAAACATATTAGTACACAATAAGGAAATGTCATGGAAATTAATTTAGATATTTGTATGTAGTTAGGATTTAAATTTTATTATTAATTTCAGAGTAAAAGTATAAAAACATTGAACACTATTTAAAGGCGAGATGATTGTCCGATTGCAGAGAAATATCTACATGTAGTTGCTTTGACTACAATTTATGCCACCGTAACTAATTTTATGAATTTTTCATTGCACAATATTTAATGTTAAAATGTTCATAATTGTGGTTAAAAGCATGTACAAAAATTATTTTCCCGTTGGTGTTTTCATTTTGTTACATTTTCTTGTATGTGAAGACACAAAACCTCGAAAATAATTACAACTCACCTTCTGGAACTACTATTATGCAAACTATTTCTGTTTAACGGTTTTTCATACATTAACAATAGTTTTATCCTAAATAACTGGTGTTCCAGTGCAGTAAGATTGACCGACGACAAAGCACGCAATATTGCACAACTAGTTCTGTTTTCGCGTACACATACATTAAGCATGTAAACTATCGATAAAAAAAATATTCCATATCAGTCCGCACAATATTCTGGGATTTATTATGTACGCCAAAATTACTAATGGAAGAATAATCGGCATAGGTTTAAAGGCATTTTATAGTTAATTTTAGGACATGTTGACGAAAAAGTAATTTTACGAAATTCCAGGGAATTATTTGTGTTGGACCTATATTTTAGTAGAGTATAGTATTTTTTTACTTCCGAACTTCACTGTAAAAAGTGTTAACTAATTTACCACACCGGTGAAAATGAGTGTTGGAAAATAGGTATGGTGACATTTTTTCCACGTATATTAATATTAGCATTCCTATACATTACTGTCTAGAGAGTAATTCTACAGTGTAGTGACTGATATTTTTTTTATACTTGTATAGCAAGTAAAAATATTTGAACTGTGTGTTTGAAGCGATAGTGAAAAAAACCTATATACTCGGTTCAAGCCATGCTCACCTATTTCTGTTGTTTGCATAATGGATTGCGTTAAGCCTAAATGACAGCAGGTATCAAACATTTATCAGGCAGTTTTGTTTAAAACAATTTTCACCACGTTGACCACGTTTTTCCAAACTAATTACTACGCTTTCAGCTAATTATTCAACTGACAAAATTTTTGTCAATTGAATTATTAGTAGAAATCGCTTGATTTCTTACCTTAAAAAAAAAAAAAAAAATAGAAAGTAGCCGACACAGAAAAAAAACTTTAAAACAAACTTACCAAATATATTTGTAATATCTGCTCTCTTTTAAGATAAAAAAAAAACAATTACTGTAAAAACACTATAAACGTGTAAGCATGGTCTTCATCTTCGCGGTGATCAGGGATTGACACAAATGTAACGATGGTGCAGATGCAAAACCTCGTATGTCAATTTTTGGCAGTATTTACATTTTTTACACATTGTTCCTCGGCAATAACAAGAATGTCCAATAAATTAGTTTTTTTTTCCACAGCACATTTTATTGTATTGATGCAAAGTAAAGGGCTATAAAATTCCTTCCACGCCATTAAGATTTCATCTCCAGTTTATCCGTCCATCTGAGCTCTTTCCAATTGTGACATACGAGGTTTTGCATCTTCACCATCGAAAGATCATTGTTAGAGGTACGTAAATTTCGCAGATACATTCCAGGTCAGGTTGAACGCCAATTATGTATACTTCATTTTCATGTCTGTGACTTGCTGGCGGCTGTTACGAAACGCGTTTGACTACTGCAAGCCAGTAGTAAATAAGGAAATAATGCGAAGTGCTATCGCTTGCTATCTGCTTGTACGGTTATAAACCAATAGATAATCGATTGTGGCCAGTGAGTGTATAGCACTGACAAGTCTAGGCTGCTGCCAGATGAATCCGCGAAATTTACGTACCTCTAATCATTGTTGCTGTTATTCGACAATCTTAGTGACAGCCTTCACGTTTCTAACCCGTTGCACGCACGGTGAGCTTGGTTGAATGGCGCTGCAGACAGAGTGGAGCCACTGGCGTTCCAGTGTAAACCACGCTTGTCTGAAGAACAGTTAAATGAAACAGTCGACACAATTAAAATCTACCACACGCTTGAAGTGTAGAGGGAAATACGTTTATCAAACGAAACTATTCCAAATATGTCCGTTGCAGCAATGTGCAAGTAGAAAACACACTTCAGACAAGGATGGAGATGTCAGTGTTCATGCCTTGCTTTAGTTTTACAGTGGTTTCGAAAATATTTTTTTGACGCAAATTAATACATATATCAAAAATTCATTCTTACAGTTTTAACACTTATATATCACCGTTTGTATCTGATTTTTTTCTGTTACAATACACCAAACTGAGTTTTATATTTTCACCCCTGAAATATCTCATATTTTGTTGTCAAAATAAGCCAAAATAAAGTAAACTAATTTTTGCTAGAAAACAGTAAATTATTGAAAAAAAAAAATGCTCTGGCAAAATTGTGCATCGTATGTCTGTACACAGTTTCAAATCTTTTCAAAGCATTTGGTTTAAAAATATTTGAGTTATTTGCAATTGTTTGAAATAAATGAAACATATTGGCCTTAAAACACCATGCTCGTTAAAAATAAAAACTATTGTGAAGACTCAAACATAACTAAAAACGACCTTTTCAGGCTGTCGTACGTCAAAATGTGCTTAAAGGACGTATGAAAAACTCAGAAATGATTATTCTGAATAAAGTGAGCACTAAAGATTTAACCTCTGACAAAATCACTAACCGTTACTGCATATAAGTCAACAATAACAATAGTTACATTATTTGTATGGTTGGTACCGAATCATTGCGTGTAGTTCCGTGAATTTTTCTGTTCGAATACAACACCAGTGGAATAACATCACATGCAATCGACCTCTCTATATTAAATATACTTTAAAATATTTATTTACGATTTTATTGACTGTATAATTTGACTTAATTAGCGCAAGATAAAATTATGTGGTCCTCTCTTTAAGTTCCATAGTAAAAATGAAACTGCGGGAATCTCGGACGCTAGTGCAGCTCTTGGATCATAGTTTCGACGTGGCATTTGATGCGCTCTTCGGAGTCGCCCGTATAGCACCTTCGCTTCTGAGCTTCTAACGCGTAAGTAGACGGCGTCCTTATGTTGGGGGGGGGGGGGGGCTCACTGCAAAATTTTAGTTGTTTTAATAATAGTTCATTTGTACGAGACTTTGTTTCGTAGGCATATATTGTGACGCGTTTTTATAGCAATGAAATTTTTCTAGCTTTCATAGTTTTTGTATAATGGCATGTCAAAGCCAAAATTTGCATAAAACGGTTTTATACAAGAAAAAATAAAATCAATTTTATCATTAACAGTGATACACCTCTATTTTGGTTTAAATTAATAAACAAGGATATATTATATCTTCTTTCAGGTCGAAACTAAATACATTAGAATGCGTCATTGTTTAAGATAAATTGAATTTATTCAATACTTTTTGAGAGCAAATCAAATGTTATATTTAACTATTGTCCTGAAGAACAGTATCGTGAGCGGTACGTCTGGGCATAAACAAAAAACCGCATTATATATTTTCAATATTTTTAAAAAATTGCTAAATTTTAAATAAGAAAATGTCAACTTTGTGTATTTTTTTAAATACAAAAAATTTGCAATGAAATGTTTTTTAGACATGCCCAGGTGTACTGTTCTTCAGTGAGAATTATTTAGTTTCTTTAAGTCAATTGGTTTTCGTTTCTTGTATAAAACCATCTTATGCAAATATTGGCTTTTACTTACCACTATACAAAAACTATGAAAGTAAAAAATTTTTCATTACTATGAAAAATAGTCATAATATAGTCTACTAAACAATATATCGTACAAACATATAATTTTGGAAATAATAAAAATTTTGCGTGATCTCCCTCCTTAAGGACATGACTCTAGTTTATACTTTTTTTTAGCGATATTGATTTTTTAAGCCTAAAGTGAACAGATACCTTAAATCTGTCTGGCAGTTTATTTTGAAAGCGTCTTCTCCATGTTGACTGATTTTTTCAAGGCTGTAAATACTATGATTTTTGCTAATTACGTAACACGGATACACTTACGGAAGTCATATTCCATACACCAAAAACTTGAAATTTTGGCTGACCTACCCTACCCGAATGAATTTTTATAAGCGCCTGAGGAGAGACAAGTAACTGTGGAGGTGGAGGAGGAAGAGCTTCGTCCACCGACGTCCAGGCGCGGGAAATGCAGTCGTCGACAACGACGCGAGCCCGAGGAAACGAATAATCTCTGCGACTCGCGGGACACATGTAAGCGGGGGGACTTAATTGTCAACGGTAGTGATGTCGGGGAAAGGTGTAAATTTATGTCGCCCGGGCCCCGATTTCGTTAAAGCGACACGGAACCCCGTTCGCCGGTCGTCTGACAGTTTTATGGGCTTCTTCTCATCCTCCTCGAACCCCCCTCCACCCCCCTCCCCCCGCGCAGGCGGCCCGCACTCCGCCCCCTAGCTTTACACTCTCGCGAGGAGATGTATGCAAGTCACATTCTGCCGGTGCTGCGTCGGGACGCTGTCTAGGTGACACTTCGACGGGAGGCTGTCTAGGTGACACTACGTCGGGACGCTGTCTAGGTGACACTACGTTGGGACGCTATCTAGGTGACACTGCGTCGGGACGCTTTCTAGGTGACACTACGTCGGGACGATGTCTGGGTGACCCTGCGTCGGGACGCTGACTAGGTGACACCATGTCGGGACGCTGTCTAGGTGACACTAGGTCGATGCTGTCTGTGTGACTCTGCGTCGGGACACAGTCTAGGTGACACTATGTGGGGACGCTGTCTAGGTGACACTGCGTCGGAACGTTATCTAGGTGACACTACGTCGGGACGATGTATAGGTGACACTGCGTCGTGACGCTGTCTAGGTGACACTGCGTCGGGAGTCGGTTTTTTTAATAAGTCTTATTTTGTTATACTCAATTGCATCTGGAGTCATCAGGAAGTCATACAGTCCGGGGGCATTCCTATATGATGAGCCAGATACTTTGGATTTTTAATTCCATAGTGGGGCAGCCACTTGTAACATTTGTGTTGAGTGTACGCACATCGTCCGTGTTGGCCATTCTCTCTTGTTCCTGCTGTTTTAGGATTATTATATTTTAAGCATAAACGAGGCTAAATGTCACAAATTTATTCAATAGTTTTAATTCAAACTGTTTTTGCCGTGACAGCAAATTTTTAAGTCATGAATTATACGGTTATGCAGTTTAGACTAAAAAGGCAATTAACAAGAATTTCGTTATTTACATAGCTAAAAACCGTAGTGTTTACTGACTTGAAAAAAAATATTTACCTTGAAGAAACCCGTTTTAAACAAAACAGATTTTTGATAGCTGCTCTAGGTAAGGCTTAAAAAAAAATACTACCCCGAAAATAATATAAACAAGGGAGCAGGGCTGTGATCTATAATTCACATTGATTTTACAATAGTATTTTTTTTAAATTCTAAACGAAAGCAGATATAAAAATACTGTTGCACAGCTTTGTTACAAACAATGTAGCCTATACTATGTTAACTATTTTTTCAAGACGTTGTACACAGTGGTCCAAGCAAATTGTGAAATGATCTTTGAAAGAACTGTGCATGGGAGTGCATGACTGGATTCAGTTTCTTTGACGGTCATTCAATTTGCAATGGAGTACGTCCAAGAAACTGAATCCAGTCAAATTGTGAAACTAAGGAAATTCGCATTAATTAACTAATTATCGTGGAAGCGGTAGAAATGATGTAAGAGTATGTGTACCAGACGCGTGAGCCATGCCCAAGCTCCTCAAAAGTGCTCAAAAATGACTTTTTTCACATTGATATAGCTGAGAAAATATCAACCGTAATCATAAAACAAAATCATAGAAACCTGCATTGGACTTTACCACAAACTTTCCACGAATAAAACAACAGGGTCGTCGTTTGAAGTCCCGTTTAAAAACGGTTTCTACGAAAACACTGCACGCTAGTTTACTACTGTGCGCCTATAGGCAGTTCGGAATAAACTGAGCACTCGAAAAAGCCCTGCTTAAGATATATTTCCAGCCAAGTCGTATCTTTCCGCGCGTAACGGCTAACGACGGGAAAAGTCTAACCTCCTGGGACACGTCACTTTATGTTTGCGCGTGTGAGATAAATTGTTCAGTCGATAGGTACCTATACAGTTTGATAAAAAAGAAGTTTATTAATTATATAAAATACAATTATATAGCTGTCGGTTCATTTTGTTTCAGTATTGTTGTATTTAAATACGAATAAACACGGAACTATGTTGTGTTATTTCGTTCCCAACCATACAAGCAGTAACGTGACTATCGGTAATGTTGAATTATATGTAATAACAGCTAGTGATATTTTTCAAAGGTTAAATATTTAGTGTTCACTTTATTCCGAACGGCCTATAGAGGCGATGATGTGTTTGACGGACATGCTATCTTCGACTTGTCGCCTTCCCCGTTCCCGTGCCACAAATATTGTTTGTACTCTGTAGCGTAATTTTTTCAAAACAAAGGTTTTCATAATTATGGCTAGTTATTGACTTGAAGAAAATTAAATTAAGTCGATTATTATCCAAAATTATAGACACATATATCTAAAAACAAAAAATAGGCCACGTAGTACGAACAATTTCCAACATTTCTATGTAACGGTTTTGTGATACATGCTCACGAGATTTAAAAATAAAGCTCAGTAGAATAGTATAAATATGGACCCGTTGTACTTAACGGGAGCAGATATCGCTAAACCGTTTAATAGAAATGTTGAGAATTGTTTGTACTTTGTAAACTATTTTTATTACAAATAATCAGTTCTTTTCATTTGGGCTTATTATCGATTTAATTAAATATTCTTAAAGTCAATAATTAGCCAAAATTATAAAAACTTATGTAGGCTATTCGGAAAACCAGCAGAAATTGGAACCCGTAAGTGTGGGCAGTTTCTCATAGACACGTGGCAATGTTTATGTCAACAAAAGGCGGAGGTATACAAACAAGGTGAAAGGACAAACCAATCAGGGCATTAAAAAAAAAAAATGCTCATTACACTGTGGATATCATGAAGTGTCGCTGTTTGCCCCGGAGCGAACGTCTTTCGGCGGACTCGAAGTTGGTTATTTTTCTCGTGGAAAGGGGAAGGGGGGAGATTCTTTCGTCCGTGGAGGGAGAGAGATGGTACCTGTTGCCGGCGCGAGTTGGGCCTCTCTGTCTCTCTCCATCGCGCGTCTTCCTCTACGTCATTGATGCTGCCCGCGCGCCGCGCCGGAGCGCTGCCCGTCTTCTCTCTCCGTCTTCCAGCGGTACCTGGAGAGGTTTTCCTTCTTGTATCTCTCCCCGAGGACCAGGAGAAGACTCTGGTCGAGCGGGCGGTGGCGAATGAAGGAGAGGGTCGGCGGGGAAGGCGGCACGGCAGTGGTGCCACATCTACCTCCGTGGCTTCGCTACGGGACCGGAGAGAGACGGGAGGAGAAGACCTTCGCTGAAACACTGATAATAATGTTTGTACGGCGCTGGAATGACCGCTACCGCGCGCACACACACGCACACACACACACGAGTTCGCAAGACCCCTCTCGCTGACTAAACATTCACGAATTATCGTCATCCAGGGGACCCAGCCTTGCGCTATTACGCAAATATCCGTAACGTACCTTGGGGGAAGTGCCCTATCTCGTGATGAGGCCGTCACGTTTTAACCCCCCCTCCCTCCAATTCTTCCTCTTTTTCAGCCTTCCCCCTTCACCAGTGCCAGCGCATGCCTTGCCCGCAGAACACAGGTGTACGAGTTGAAAACAGTTCTTCACTTTTTTCTTGCTCTCCCCTTCAATTTCTTCGCTCCTTCCTTCAGCCTTCGCTACTTGTTGCCTTAGCGAGGTCACGTCTGTTGACCTTGACCGGTGTCACACCTGAAACGATGTGTGTTTTGCCTTGGTGACCGCCGATTGGCATCTCTGGTAATCGTACCAACGTGGATGGGAAGCCGGCGGTCTCATCAATGTATTGCGCTTCTTCGGGCGACAGATGAAACTGCGCTAAAGGATTTCCACCTGCCTCTTGTCTTACCACGCATGTGTTATGCAGAAGCAGTTATGTCGTGTTGTGTTTGGTGGGTATTCAGGGGGGAGGGGAGTGGTAGATTGAACGATCGGAAGAAAGTTGCTCAAAGACTGTTCCCTCTGGACGGACGCCGTCTGCCCTGTGGACGATGCCCCGGACGATGGCGTACAATTTAAAAGTCCGATAACCGTGGTATCGAGAACGGTAGCCGTGCCTCTGAGGCTCGAATCCTATCGTATCTATCATGATAGTCCCTTCGTTTACGCCTTCTTCCCCCCTCCTCCTCCAGCGGCCTCTGGACAGGCGAAATTACCTCCCCTACTCCGCCCCGCCTCCTTCATACCATACCTCGTCATGCATACAAAAAAGGCCGAAGGAAGGCTGCCTGCTCATGAGCGAGGGGGGAGCAGGGGAGGGCGGACTTCGCTCCTTTTCGTTGGTTTTATTACAGAGCTCCCCCGGGGGTTGAGAAGGTGGATACAGAAGGGGAGGGGGAGACGCTCTTGCTGCTTTATTTTCGGGTAGCCGTGAGTGGAATATGTGGCAACACGGGTTTGTGTGCGGACTCTCATTCTATTTCTCTCTCTCTGTCTCTATCTACAAAGCAGACGACATGAGATATAGCAGAGCGGGCCGCTGTGGGGCGAAAACACACTTGTTGCGGCGAAGACTACTTAACCCCCTGCACCCTTCCAATTCCATCGCCCACCCTCTGTTCTTCTCCTGTTTTTTCTGTTACTGGGGATGCCGGGTTTTCTGCCCGAGGTGTTTGTCGGTGCCCTAGCGTTCCCGAAGTTCCACCGGTCGTCGACGGCGAAAGAATCAAGTGTGGAGGAGCCACGGTTTCCGCAGTAGCTAGAGCACTCGCCTCGCACCATAGCGATCTAGGTCCTATTCTCAGTGGGGTCGGTCCCCAGAATTTTTCGCATGTGGGAATCGTGCCGGACGAAGCCGCTGGTCGGCGGATTTTCTCGGGGATCTCCCGCTTTCTCCGCCCTTTCATACCGGGTGCTGTTCTGTTAGAAACATTCTCTCTGAGAGGGGTGTTATTACTTAAAGGTAAATGAACGAGGCCTGAAGAGACGAAGAGGGTGAAATGAGGTGAAGGGACAACATAACGTACATGCCCGAGCCAGGTATTTAACCCAGGACCTCTAGAACCGTAGACCGGCGCCTAACCGACTATGCTACGGAAATTATGTGTACCATCCTCCGACGGAGCGGTAATCCTAATGTTTACGCACGATAGCCAACATGCTGGTCACCTAGGTTCAAAACAAACCATGCGTAACATCCTGCAACCGGCCACGCAAATGTGCATAACCTCAATAGATCTCAGTGCCATGACGTGGTGGCCAAAACTGTGGTTGCATCTCCGCCACAGCAAACCACCCCCTGACTGCTCTTACCCTCACGGATGTGGAGGTGACGGGCCTCCAGCTCCAAGGCCGTGTCTGGGGACGTCGTCGAGAGATCGTCCGGCGCGACTGTCGTCACGTCGTCGTCCCCCGCGGCATTGTGAAGGCGCCTTCAGGCGTGACGCTCGTGTGGCGGCCAGGCGACGCTTTCATGTCCCCGCCACGACGGCGACTGTCAGCCACTGTGCGTTGCAGAAGAGGTTCCGTATCTAACACGTGGTGCAATAACTGCTGGGTATCCTGCACTTGAAGTGAAGAGATTTTGGCCAGCACTCAACATAGCTGGTGAGGTGTGACAGTGGCGGATTTAGAAACATTTTTACGGGGGGGGGGGAGGAGCCTTACGGGATTTTATTGATTGTAGAAAATACCAGCCATCTCAAAAGTGTCGTTGTTTACTATTACAGAACATTAAATATAAGATACATACAAGTAGGACTCATTAAATGTACTTGGATCATCATAGAACAAAACTCCAGTTTTCTTGAGGCGACTGGACATACTTTGGGTACATAATGTTGAACACTATTTTTAGTAGGGGGGGGGGGTCTTTCAGCCCGGTAGTCTCTCCCCCATAAATCCGCCACTGAGGTGTGACATGATGTATGTATGGAGCAGTGCCGGAATAAAGGGACGCAGGAAGTAGGAGATCCCGAGAAAATCCGCCGACCAGCGGCATCGTCCGGCACGACTCATACATTTGTTGGGAATCGAACCAGAATTCTCGTGGTGGGAGGCGATTACTCTAGCAACTGCGCCAACCACTGGCCCTCTTGCTTCTGTGTCTCAACACTTACGCCGCCGAGCGGTGCAGAGAGCTCGGTCGATAGCGGTTTATTCGAACAGTTGTAGTTGGGTGATGCGAGTAGGAGTTGGGTAGTACCCCCCTGCTTACTTCTTTTTGTGTGCCATGGCTTCGACCATCTTACCAAAACGCTTATGTCGAGATTAAGATTTTTCTCTTGTTTTTAAGTCTTTTTTATTGTAGTTTCGATTAAGGCCCGTTTAGACAAGTAAAATAACATAAACAAAATTACTAAAAAAAGGTTTGTAACCATCGTATATTGTCATCTGGTCACGATTTATAGAATGCATTACCAAAAAAGTAAGTATTGAAATTAAACACTACATTGATGGTAAAAATTCTAATAACTAGTTTTCGATCGAACTGCTCCAGATCGAGATAGGTAAGGTTATGTTATCAATGATGTTTTCCAAGAAGTTATTGAGATGTTACTTAAAACTAATAATAACAAATTTGATGGTACATGTTATTTACAAAATGCTGACAGCACGTGGTATTATTAGTAGTACAACAACTTTACTGGTAAATTTCTTCAAACAAATATGGTTGAAAGTGTTATTGTAATACTCAGCGGTTTTGCAATATTTGTTGAAAAAACATTGTTGTAAATGTTAGATAAGATGTTTTATAAGTTTTTTCTAGAGACGAAGACAAGCATTTTGAAGCTATGAAAGGAACCTAGAGAGGAATCGGCAGTGGCCTATGTTAAGAAAACATTTAAGCATTCGCCCGGAGCGATTTACGGAACCTATGGAAACCCTAAATTAGGATGGCAGTAACCGGGAACTAACCCCGGATCCTCCCGAACACGAGTTTAACGTGTAACCGTTTCGCAACCTCGCCCGGTAACGATAGGCGTATTCTCGCTTTTGAATCGGTAATAGACTGGTTACAGTGTTTGCATTTTCAAGCATGCGCGAAAACAAACACTTGTTACCGCAGCTGCCTTAGTCGGGCGGGAATCCAAAAATTGTTTTTTGCTTTACTTTATTAGTCTCGTACAGTATTGGACATTCAGATATGTCGACCACAATGTGAGCAGAAACCAATATATTTTAGCATATCGGAACCACTATATTTATACTGGAAGAAATGTTAAATGTGACAGAGATAGAAGTATGTTGTCTTACACGAATTCTATGATCTATCATACATACTGTGTTGTTTAATTTTTAAAATATTTTTATGTGCTAATCTGAAAATAGCGTGCTACAATGTGAATTACTTTACATTTACGCTCTAATCTGAAAATCCAGATCTGACTGTGCATTACAAACAAAGGGAAAAAAACTGAAACCCATCCTCTCCCTGTAAACGAATCTTGTAACTAGTAGGCCTACTCTCGTAGAAAAAAACTGTAAAACATCGGTAAATTGTTTACAGTGCGTCTGCAAACACTACTGCTACCGGAGCCGCGAAAAAAAACTATGGCACTTAACCATGCTACCAATTCAACCTCCAAAATACGCCTAATGTTGTCAACAATTGTTAGCAACTTTGTGGCCGGATGTAAACGAACCCTTACAAGCGATAATCGCTCGGTCGTGGCTGGTCTTCAACGGAGGAAGAAGAAACTTACAAATTCTACGTGACGGTCGACATTTCGCGCATATCTCCTGCCTCACGGTCGCAGAAGAAGTAAACAACTAGCAGTGAAGGACGGCGGATGGCGAGCAGAAGAAATGAAACACACGACAAGAGTACTTTATTTCCCGAATAATCGCACTCCCGAGTGGTTCTGTGAGAAAGTAACAACTCCGTGCGTTCCGCGCGTCCAGGAGGTGTTGTAGGTGGTAGGTGGTGATGGGTGGAAGGGGGAGGGGGTAAGGAAACGCCGTCGGGAAACGAGTCGTTGTTAATGGCGCAGTCCCAGAGCCCGACCTAATCACAGAGCTTCTGTAAAAAAAAAAAAAAAAAAAAGCTCACTCCGAGGGGCGCCCCAACCGAGTTTCAAAAATTTTTCAATTTCAGTGGTGCGCGAAATTAAAAGAGAGACAGAAGAAAAAAAAGCCCCAGGTGCTGGGGTGCCGACGACCGTGAGTAATTTAATCAGTGTTGCATTCAGCACCGCGGCGTGTCGATGGACGGCGAAAATAAAACCTCGTGTGTTGTCTTCTCATGAATCGGCCCAAGGGAGGGGATGATAAATTCCTTTATATGGCGTTAAGACTGAGCGAGCACTTCATTATTTTTTTCTCCTCCCACGTAGATTTTTCAATCGCGGCTGCAGTACATCACGCGGCGATGACAGCGAAATTGTCCTTGCAGACTGTTTGCTCTCGACGTCCAGTTCTCTTGACGTGTCGAGATAAATCGATATAACACGAGTTGTAGCAAAACAGTCCCGGTAGCGGTAAAACGCCATTGGAAACACCAGCAACGGCTGCTGCTTCTTGAACCCAAAAATGGAGGAGACCACGAGGGACCACAAAAAATTAAGGTTCGGTTTCTGTCGTCGTATTGAATTTTATTATTTTTCGCTTTTAATGTTAAATCGGTGACTATACCTCAAATTCTGTCTACCTTGAGCTACAATGCAAGCATAGCAATAGAGCTAGTAATGTATAGTTAGGTCGCAATTTGTCGGGCAAATTATGAATATAAAAAAATTTGCCACGCACATTCCGCCGTAGTTATATGTTAACACCTAAATCGCAAAGTGTGTACTGTAGCGAAATGTAAATAGATTTTTGAGATATAATCGCATATTTAACATTTTTCTCCTTAGAATTCCAAAAAAAAAAACGAATAGTAATAAAATTCATTATGGCGGCTGAAACCGAGCCTCAGGCGACTGCCTGGCCAGGCCGGCGAGCGGTGTGCAGAGGCTCGGCCGTTATCAGATTATTCGAAAACTTCTCATTGGCTTGTGCCATGAACTTGTCGCTAAAAGAATTTTGCCCCAGTTTGTTTCACTGCCTTACGTGTACAGTTGTACTTCTGGTCCATAGTTGGTGAGTGGATATTTTAACCATCACGTGTCTAGGAGTGCTACCCGCGAATCACAGACGTGTTGTCTTGCAGTAACCATATTCTGATTGGCGAAGTTAAATGAGAGACGTCATTCTTGCCAGTAACAATAAAGGAGAGATGCAGATGTGAACGTGAGACATTGTAACAAACTGGGGAAAAATTCTTTACGAGAAAAGTAGCCCTACTCATCGCACATAAGTAGAAATAACATTTAAGAACCTTACACGTGTGTGTACTCGTAGCAAGCCCACCACTACTCATTTAAACATATTTACCAGCGTCCTTAAGGGCGCCGCCTACCCGCGCGTGAGAGACTGAAAAGCGACGGAGCAGTAAGGTCGACCTTGAAGCGCGCATCATACGCCACGTCGCCTCAACAAGCCAAGCGCTGAACTAGCGTGCAAGGTCCCCGTCGAACCGTTTTTACTACGGGACACTAAGCGGTGACCATATAATTATACTGGTGAAAAATCTGCAACTAAGTTCCGTGCAGGTTGCAATCTGAGTTTCACATATATCCCGTTAGTATATTTTGAAGTACGGAAGTCTGAAAAGGCTGTTTGTAGCCATGTTGGAGGTCTTAGAAACAGTGTTTTTAATGAACGTGGCGTCTTAACAATGAGGTTCCGACCTTGTCTGAAGTTTGTTTTCTTTTCGTACGTTGGCTCAATGAGCACACGTGGAATATTTTCGTAGAAAAAACCTGTTTACGAACACACTGCAACACATTTGAAGCGTGGGGTAGGCGGCCGCCTTAAATGACAGAAACACAAGACAAATGGAAACAACTATGAAAACATAGAAGAAAACATGACTTTTTTTCCCTCGGCAGTCATACTGTCAAGTGTACCAAATCTCGGGGTCACGTGGCTGGAAGTGGTCCCGACTGCTGTCACCTCGTGTCGTCTCCCGGCACAGTGGGGGGTCCAGGCAGTCAGGCGAGGACAAGACTGTGTTACGCAGTCGGCTTCAAGTCCGGGTGTAGGCCTGGTTTCGGATTCGGCACGCGTTGTAGGCGCTGCAGGCGGTGCGATTGTGCAGCAAGTTGGGCTCCCTGGGTCTTCGTGTTCCTCCTTGAGGCGCCTACCTGCTCGTGAAACGCCTGGAGATGTGCTCCTGCGTATATGTACGCCACGCGGCGAGTGCTGCTAAGGTTAATGTTCTTATCTATGTAGGCTGCGTTGGTGTATGTGAGGCACAAAACCGACGGCGCGTTAAGAGTGACGTCGGTCGGCGTATATAATGCATTATCGTCTCTACACGCAAATCCAGCAACATAGCTTTACTATTATTCATTTTCCTATGGGACTAAAACAATTCCCGTATTTGCGATACTTATGGTTCGAATTCCAGCGCTTATTTATATTATTGTGTTTTTCGAATCCGGTTTGAATTTTCCTAGATACGGCAGTTTAAAAAAGCTGTTTTTAGCCATTTTGAGAGTCTTGGAAATCGTGTTTACTATAAGTGATCCTAATTTTTAATCTGGTAGAAACATTGTTTGAAATGTGTTTTCTTTTCATAGATGTACAAACGAAATGCGTGTTGGGATGTTTCTTCCAAATATGATTACTTGTGACTCGTTGCAATGCGTTTCAAGCGCAGGTAGATAGGAACCTTGGTTCTTGTACATGCTGGAAAGAAAATGTGTTGTTTTCTTATGAGAGAGCTTGGTCCAGGGAAAATCGCTGCCTCTAGTTTCACTGGACCAGATAAATACGAAACAGTAGTAAAATTTAATTTAAACAAGCTTGGAAATGATAGAAGTCATTTAACTTAAATTTAAAGCGAAAAGAAAACGATTTCGCTTTTTAAATTATTAACTTAATGCAATTTAAAATTCAGGAAAGATCTGTGATTAGTCAGTTTGCACCCGTTACGGCTATCAGCGCTCAAGCGGTAGAAATTTTCCCTGTGCCAAACTTTTAACATTGATCTTTCTAACCTGTAGAATAATTAACCTTAGTACTGCTTCCCCAGATAACGTTTGACGCGTAGGAACAGCGGAGACAGAGTACCACACTCGAAGATAAGCATATCGCTTCTACTCACAACGCGCCAAACTGACTTGCAGAGTTTTCGTTATAGTCTTTTCCCCATTGGACTTAAGTGGTGATTGTAAACATTTTAATATTTGTTGCACGCATTTCGCTTTGCACATTACAAATTTGGTGGCATTTTCGGAGCTACAACAGTAAGAAGGCCATTTTGAGAGGCCCCAAAATTCTTGTTTCTAACAAGCGTGCTGATTTTTTTAAATTATAGAAGCGTAATTTCATATATGCGTTATTTTCGTAGATAAGCGTAATATGAATGAGTTAAGAGGATTCGCGCAAGAAAAAAATACACGTGATACGTTACTACACCGTCCATATGTCAGGCGAGGACTTTTCGTATCTTTTAACTCTTGCAGTTCGAACGAATATTCTTTATTTCGGAAGCCGGCCTCCGTAGCGTAGTCAGTTAGGCGCCAGTTTACGGTGCGAGAGGTCCTAAGTTCGAATCACGGCATGGGCATGTGTGTTGTGTTGCCCCTTCATTTCACTTCGGCGATTTTTCTCGGGGCTCTCCTTTTTCCCATACCCATTCATTCACGTGCTACTCCGCACTCACCTCATGTCACCCTTGACCTCAGTGCTAAGCGCGTACCAAAATCACACCTCTTCTTCACTTATTATTTTCTGACTGAAGTGCAACGAATATAAATTTACCATTTGTCATTGTTGCTATTGACATCCGAGGACATGTCAGGGATTGATTGGCGCGTGCCTTAATCATAGCTTAGCCAGAAGCGTCGTGGATGGCCATGGATAAATAACAGGTAAACCTACTCTTCTTCGTGATACTAAAGCTTTGAATTTCAGTAACATATAGATTTTAAACATTGAGCTTAGGCCTATATGTGATACATTGGTCGCTTATTGCCGGAACTACACATGCCTGCTATCTGTTGGTAGTCTAGTGAACTCGATGCATAGTTCATTTCCAGTTTTGTGAAACCCAACCCGCAAAGTGGTTTATTATGATGTTAAGGTATATCACGATATGGGGTCCATAGGCAGTGATTTCAGATTTCAGATATGTTTTGAAGTCCGTCTGTTTATGCCAGAATTGTAAGCATTGCAATGAATGTAACTGACCTTCTGCAGAGTTATATGTAACAGCTAAGTGGCTCGAGTTTTTTTAACACCGTATGTATGCCGTACCGTCTGGAAATCACCGTCGAAAAGTCTTGAGAGTTGTAGGTGTGACCAACGTTTAATTGCCTCTCGAGACAAAGTGACTGCTGGAGAAGTCGAGTCCGCGCAGCTGTGACCCCCGTCGTCAACGTCAACTCCGGCGCCTCGCCCCGACGTTCAAAAGCGCGCGCACGCCGTAATTAGCCGGCGGCGAGAGAGCGAGAGAGAGTTTTTGTCCGTCGGCGCCCCGAAGAAGCCGCGCCGCACTTGTCGCGCCCCTCCGACGCTCGCCTCTGTCAATTGTGTTGTTCGTGTCTTATTAGCGCGTTGAAGTCTCCTGCGAGCTGTGCTCCGCCACGCCACTTTCGAGACGTTTCGCGTCACGGCTGTCTTGACAAATGCCATCTCTCCTCTCATACCTTCACTCACTCTTTTCTCTCCTCTCCTTCCTCGTATTTCTTACGTCATCCCTTCGCTGGAACTCAGATCGGCCTGCTTGGTGTCTGTGCTGCAAATTTTACCCGTGGACAAACTGTCTTCTTTGCCTTGTGGCGTACTTGAACACATGTTGCGCTTTCGTACAGTTGGTTCGCTATAGCGTGAGCGCTCTTGAAGGCCAATTGGTCTAGAACAATAATTAAAAATTATGTACCTGTATCGAATATGGCCCACTAGTCGATCGATGTGGGAGCGATACACACTAGTCTTCAGTATGACCATACACCATCCATAAATGTCTTTCTTACACCATACATGTGTTATATTTGTGATGTCTTACACCATACATGTGTTATATTAGTAATATAATTACTTAGGCACACATGAATTTTGAACCTTAAGGGTTTGTTCCCGAGTTTTTTTTTTCAGACTGGTGACAATAACTCAAATATTTTTTAACCAAAAGGTTTGAATAAATTTGAGTCAATGTGCAGTCACACGTTGCACAGTACGATGGATGCGTTTTTAAAAATAATGTACCATTCGCCAGCAAAAATATTTTTTGCTTCATTTCTGCTTATTTTCACAACAACAACAAAAAAACGTGGTAATTTGGGTGATGAAATCTAAAATACCGTTCAGTACATTTCTACAAAAAATTTCAGCTACAAATTATAACATATAAGTGTCAAAACTTGATGAGCAAAATTTTGATATGAGTATTGGGTAGCAATAAAAAAAATATTTTCGAAATCACTGCAAAACTCGGTAACAAACCCTTAAGCGGGCCATATTCGGTACAGGTACCGTAATAAACACTGTGACCTAGAAGAAGACTTTTTGAATATGGTACAATCAGTAGATATATACACTTGTTTGTTATTAAGTCCATGCTCTCTAGTTTATACATTTTTTTAACGATATTAATTTTTCACGCTTAAACGGGAGCAGATATCAAAATCTGTCTAGCAGTGAAGACTATATATTTTAACTAATTATGTAATTAACGAAGGTCAGTTGACTTAACTGTTTAGCCGAAACCGTATAATTTCTTGCTTTGAAAAAATTAGCTATCAGCAAAAATTATTTTTAACAAAACTGCTAGACAAATTTTTCATAGCTGTTCTCGTTTGAGTTTAAAATAAATTAATTGTCGCAGAAATAGTTGAAACTAAAGATCATGGCCTTAAGCGTGGATTGTTTATATTAAAAAGTAACAGGAAACTGTAAATAATCTGGAAGTAAAAGAATTATTAGGGTCTCAAAAGAGCTCATTTTATCCCGAACGACCAATGCACGGAAATTGTTTATGCGTCTGTGGGCTTGTGAATTTAGAAATGTATGTACGGAATATCAACATTTACGGACATGCAAAGTTCGCTGTAGTATTCGGGAACACAGAAGAATTCATTGACTTGTACAGCCTATACCGCAGCCTGTAGCGCCTTTGGCTACCAGCCTTTACGTGGTGTCATTTACATTTACGTGTTTGGCAAATATTTACATGCGATTGGCCACTTCATTGAATTTTACTTATTGGTAGCAGCTGGTTACAGTATCGTATGCTAATGGAAGACGTTTAGGAAGCGAACAAATTTTCATTCTCGTCTGCAGTCAGAAAATAACGCGTAGTTTACAGGTCTCTAGAACAGTACTGGATCCAAACCATTTTGTAAGGGGGCAAAGATGGTTTATTCCGTTCCCCCTTTTATTTTTTCCCGAATTTTACAGTAAGATCAGTAAAATATTGAAAAAAAAAGGAGTTAATCGAACACACCAGCTAAAAATTGATTACACTTTCATTATTAACTTAACGAGATTCTTCTAGGCGGATATAATTTTTCTTAACGTTTTCAAACGAGGCCCTATCCTGTATATCCGACACTGTATTAGAAAGTATAGGCATAGTTTACACTTTATAAATTATCAAATAATACTGACATATTTGTTTATGAATAAACAAACAATCTTAAACAAAAAATACGGCTGTATAACGGAGGTATCACCTATGACTGTAGAGACACGGAAATTTCGCGGCTTCATTTGAGAAGACGTAAGATTTCAAACTCCTGCGCACGTTCATTACTTTAGTGATTGGGTGAATTTTGGTGGAACTCTTCCTTGAGGTCTGTGAACTAACAGCAGGCCTGCATCAATATACTTACTGACTCCTGTGTTACCTTGTCACATGCACAACTGGCCACTCACTGGAGCAGAAGGCAAAGTACAAGTAGCTGAAGACATACTGTATACAGGACTGTGGAGTCTAGCAGGGTGGTAGTTGAACCCGCGATATTTCCAGTCTCTACCTATGAGTAGGAGCCGGAAAATTTCGCGAATTCAGTGACCTAAATGATAGAATCCATTGTACTATGCATCATCAAGCCGCGTCTATTAGTTCATTGTCCGCTGTTTCACTGAGTAGCAGCTAGTGGACAAATAGTCGGGGCTTGAGTATGCATAGGATAGTTGATTCTATCATATAGGTCATTGAACACGCGAAATTTTCTTGTCCCTGACTACGAGTAGAAACATGCAAAATTCGCGTTATTTTCTGACAGCTGAATAGACTCCAAGTGACTATAGGCTTGTTCGACGTCTCCCGCTGGCCGATATTGTCGTGACTTGTTGCGGAGAATGCTTACGCGGTAGAGAGGCCAATCTCTGTAAAGACGTAACACACGCAAATGACAACATATGAAAGTTCGTGGTCAATTGAATCGCAGATTATACTCTGTTATATATATGAAAGTGAAGATTAGTCTGCTAACAAATGATAACGCGAATTTTGCATGTCTCTACCTATGAGTCGTCAGGTGCATTAATGCTGGTGTTTTTGCGTGCATTGAAATAGTTTTCTGCTTTTTTTTTTAGATAGCGCATAATGCCTTTGAATGTTTCTTGCAGTGGGACAGAATGACAAACTGTATTATTGTGGACATACGCCATTTCAATATTATGTCGTCCCAGAAATATTAGAGAGAGACAAAAAAAAACAAACAACGAAATACAAAAAAAAGAAAGAAAGAAAACAAGCCTAGTTGGCTGTAGTCAACACATCCATAAACCAAAGCAACAGAACATGAAGGATCCCATAAGGAATTAGTCAACAACAAATAAAGGAGAAATATAATGAGAAACAACCAAAAATAAAAGTCGAAATACAAAACAAACTAATGTGTAAAACTCAGGACATCACAATTAAGACAGTACAGACAATACTGGAACGAATACAATAATGGACACAAGACAGGATAACAACGACGATGTCACAGACAACACAACGATGAAGACACGAAAGAACATAGTATATTTCCAAGGGCCGACTTTTCACGACGTTAGATATGTAGCGTGTGTCCAAAGAAAACGTGTCATCGACTTCGTATATGAGTGTTCGCATAATTTTTTTTTTTGCCTAGCCTTCAGTTCATGCTTTTGCATTGTTTGGTCTGCGTTCATGCGTATGCAGTCGCCGCCACACGTGACGACAACCTACCCCCCCCCCCCGCCCTTTTTTCCTTTTTCATCCTGCAATAGTACCAGTCTTCCGCCGTCTCGGGAATCGCGCTGTTTCGCGCGTACAGATTGTCGCTATGCAGTCGTGTAAGTAGGTATCCGGCTTATCTATTACGTCTTAGGTTGTTCTGCACGTCACATCTTCCTATGAAAGTGTCAGCAGGCACATAAGTATTGAAATATGTGGTAGCGTCGTAGACTTACTGTGCCAAGATTTGTCTTACAGTGAACTTTAAATTTTCCTCCACGTATTTGGAAACATTGTAATTGGGGTTTGCCTACTAATATGTCTTTTGTACCTCGCGAAAATATTTTGTTCGACCCACCATAACTCTCTCTCTCCTTCTTTCTGCCTCACTCACACACACTTAAATTTAGTTTTAATATCATGCAGTTTTACTACACGTTATTCTTTGTATTGTAATAAAACAGTATTTTGGGTGATAATTATAATGTTTTTCTTTTTTTCGGAATTTAGGAGAGTTGACAATTTAAAGGTGTGGATAGTATCTATACAAAAATTAAGCATATTTATAGTCTGTTGTCTGAACGAAAGAACTTTTTGACAACTCGCAATTGTTATATTGTAAACTAAATCAATTGTTTATTTGTGAATCCGCATATCGGAGAACTGCGAGCATAAGGTGAACTGATGTGCGCAACCAGTGGTCTCTGACAGTCTAACGGTGTGGTCTTTAGACATAATGACAGTATAAATGTCAGACAAGCTCACTCGTTTGTGGTACACAGTAAAACTTCACATGCATTCAAAAGTTTTTTTTTTTTTAGTTTGAATGGCCGCGGTAAAGTAACAGCTAAGAACTCCAGACGCGCATCTGTAAGCGACCACAACTTGTCGTTAGTATCCTAATTAATGCGAATAATAACTGGTGGTCATCAGGGGGTCTCGTTCTTGGAAATTCTCGGAGGTCTTTCTGTCGTCCCTACTGAGATTTGCTCTCGCCGCTACTAATTGCTTTTTCCCTGTGCATTTGTTAGAGAACGTGCTGGGCCTGAATGTTTTTAAAAATCGAATATATGAACAGCGTGCAATGGAAAGTGCTTCATGTCACGTAATATTTGTTTGTTCTAAATTGAACAATACTATTATGCGTGAGTGAAAAAACATATTAAAATTACCTTGCAGGCAATCGTGCTTTTGCCTAGTGTAGAAAATTAAAACAAATTTACCACATAAAAAAAGAGAACTGCAAGTGTGCTTCGGAATTATTCACTCCACCTACTAATTTATAAATGCTATATGCTATATGTGTGGCAAACTTGCAATTTACTGACACAGTTATAATGTGCACAACGTATGTTAAGGGTATTCAAGTGCGATAAAATCATAGTTTTATATCTTTATGAAATAGTGTTAGTTTTGTAGACGATACTTGTGAGTATAGTTTCCTATTACAAAACAATTGTAGCTCTCATAGTTTTCACATAACGGTGCGACAAAGTCAAAATCTGCTTGTTACGCTGCCATGCAAATAGCGAAAACCAAATGACCTACTTGAATAAAATAATTCACTGTGATATTACATCCCGCGAGCTATGCAATAAAGTATTAAACAGAACATAGTGTAATATTTTGAATTTTTTGAAAAATTGTAAAAGTACAGGGAAAAAAGTTGAAATTTCAGCAATTTTTTAAAATACAAAAGTAGTTAATGGGATTATTAGAAAAAAATATTACGTAGCCTGTGGCATGATATTTCACTGTGAATAATTTCATTTACGTAAGTAAATTGGTTTTCATTATTTGCATGGCAGCAGAACATGCCAATTTTGAATTTGACGCACCGTTATGAGAATAAAATTGTTTCGTAATAGGAAACGCACTCACAAGTATCGTCTACAAAAGTAACACTATTTCATATGAATATAATTTATTATTTTATCGCACTTGAACACCCTGAAGGTAGTTAGCTAAGCCTCCGTTGTTTTATAATTAATAAATCGTACTACAAATTTCGAGTTAGCAAGAGATAAAATTCAGTACGATGAACAATATCAGACACTTAAATCCATCCGCAGTTATTATTCGATGAATGTTTCTAGCCCTGCTATAGACGGTTCGGTATAAAGTGAACTTATTTGCAGCCCTAGTTATTTTATTCCTTTCAGTTAATTTATAGTTTCCTGGCACGTTTCTATTGACAAATAAAACATAAATTAAAAATAAAAAAACACACTCTTAAGAGGGCGTGGTAATAATTCAACGCTAAAAGCATTAATCTATGGCTGTAGGTTTCTTGAAGCCTATTTGCGAAAATTAAACAATAGCAATCCTAGACAATAGTTTTAAACAAAATTGTTTCCAGTGTTACGAACTTCTGAGGCACAACCTCTGACGCCGGAATCTCGTGCATTTAACTGCGGCGCAAGAGATCACGCGTAACGAATTAGTCATTCTGGATAAATATTTACTCACAAAGTTGGCAAATACCATTATCTAGGATTGTCATAGAGTGTTTTATCCACATTGGCTTCGAAAAAAGCGTAGAAATCAATTTATGTTTTCAGCGTTTATTTATCTACCACGCATTCTTATGTTGGTAATAATGAGTTTTGTATCCGGCAGATTCCAGATGATGCTGCAGCATCAGAACAATGTACCCATGTTATAGTAACATAATTGAAATCACAGCATACTACATTTCGAATCGACAAGTAGAAGTTGCTCACATCCCTTCAACAACTAGAAAATATCTGATGATCTTCAAACGGCTGAACTGATTATATTGAATCATATCTGAGAACACTCTCGATCAAGCCACTTTTCAAACAAAAGAAAATCAAAATAGGTCCATTCGTTTAGGAGCTACGATGCCACATACAAACACACAGATACATAGATACACACGTTTATCTTATAACACCCCTTTTTTTGCGTCGGGGGTTAAAAATAAAGCACCCAATGTAACAAAGTGTATAAGACTGTACTGTACTCAAAAAATTGACATCTAAAGTTACATAAAGTTATATATATTTTAAAAATTATTATTCTAGACAAGGTGGTTGTCAAAAGCTCACTTTATCACAAACCACGTATAGTGTAGGCCTTATACGTTTTATCTTCCCTATTAATATTTTTCTGTAAATTTTCCTGTAGTTATCTCAAGGACAAGCGCAATATGAATAATCGTATAAAGCTGTTGTAGTTTAAAGGTCGTTTCAATGTAAGGAAAGGCAAATTAAGAATATAAAAAAATTGCGCGACCAATTACGGCTTAAATTTACGTTGAATGTTCAACTGCGATGCTTTTCTTGTAGCGCAAGGTAAATAGAATTGATTTTATAGAAACAAATTTCACGTATTTCTTCTCAGAATTTCATAAGAGCGAAAAATAAAATAATTCAATATGCTGACTGATGCCCAGCCTTAACCGCGCCTTGTAAAGACGATTGTTATTATTTGTTATGAAAGGTTTCCTCGGTGGTTGACTTGGAAAGTGGACAACAAGGCACATATTGTCGCCACGTCTTGGTCTGTTGTTGCCCGACTCTGGCTCCACCGCGGTGTCGGCCGCTGTAGCCCCGCCGCCCGCCAGGTAAGGCGAGATGGTCACCGTACCTCCGTGGCCTTGGAGCTGGGTCCATCAAATATCTGCCTCTGGTACACGACAACACTAGCGTGCGAACGTCATATACCTACACCTAGTAGCTGTCAAGCTTCCTCTAGGGGACTTTCACTGCTAAAAGGCTATCCTGATATCGATAAGAGTAAACAGTTTTTCAAAATGCAAATCTATTTTGTAAGGGATTTTAAAATATGTTAAAGCACAAGCCCGTAGCATCCAGTTTAAATGCGAATTTTTATTTTTGTTTCATTACGGTCATTAACTTTTGCAACTTATAAGAATTAAAGACATGCACATTTTGACTTTGATGTGCCATTTTGGGAAAACTGGTTGAGCCAATTTTTTTTTGTCAGAGGAAGAAGTACTTAAGTAACGTCTGCAAAACTAGTACTGTTATATACAAATTTAAAAGTACGATTTTCCCCTCTTGAACGCCCTTAAACAGAAGAGGTAATGTTTTGTCTTAACAATGGTTTATTTGTGTGAGAGATGTTGTTTTTTGTAGACATACGTTGCAACTGTAATTTTCCTTGCGATAAAAATGTGTTTACCTGTCATACTTTTTGTATAATAGCATGTCACCAGGCCAAATTTCCAGTAAATGATGTTACACGAGAAGGGTAAGCCAATTGACTTACCGAAATAAAAAAATTCACACTGAAGGTGAGAGTCACGAGCTACGCCAAGATATGCATCAAAACAGCATTTAATATATATATATATATATATATATATATATGTGTGTGTGTGTGTGTGTGTGTGTATTTTCAAGAACTTTCAGAAAATTGGAAATTTATTGTTTTTCATTTGTTATTTTTTTAATATTGAAATAATTCAGTGCGGTTTTTACAAACATATTGATGTAACACATTACACAGTTCTTCAGAGAAAATTATTTCATTTCGGTAAATCAGTTGGTTTTCCATCCTCGTATATAACTGTTTAATACAGATTTCGACATTCAGATGGCATTATACAATAACTATGAAAGGTACAAATTTTCGTTACAGTACAAAACAGTCGCAGTTGATGTCTACAACACAAACCATATCTCGTATATAAGCATAAAAATAATTAAAATTTTCTGTGAACCCCACCCCTTCCATTTAAGAGTGCGTGGTAGATAAATAAACGCTGAAAACATCAATTGATTTCTACGCTTATTTCGAAGCCAATATGGATAAAATACTTAATGACAATCCTAGATAATAGTAATTGCCAACTTTATGAGTAAATATTTATCCATAATGACTAATTCGTTACGCGTGATCTCTTGCGCCGCAGTTAAATGCACCAGATTCCGGCGTCAGAGATTGTGCACCAGAAGTTTGTAACACTGGAAACATTTTTGTTTAAAACTTTGGCTACAACTATTGTCAAGGATTGCTATTGTTTAACTTTCGCAAATTGGATTCAAGAAACCTACAGTTATAGATTAATTAGATTAATGCTTGAAGCGTTGAATTATGTACCACGCCCTCTTAATGCAATCGCTTTGTACTGAACAGTCTATAGTAGATAACACATAGATTAGAAACGCTAATTATTTAATATTAACATTAAAATTGAAATTATTGTTTATATTGTCCGTAGTAGAGCTCTCGTGACTATTTTCCGGACATGATACTAGTTCGAATCATGTTGCACCACAATTACTTTTTACTGCTACATTTCCGTACGGTATACTCCCTGCAACAGCTAAACAAAAATGTGTTACCTAGAGAGGGACGTTAATTAAACTAAAATAACCCTATATTTATGCCATTTTCAGTTGCATACGGTATTAATTTTCGAAAAATTGTGATGGAAGTACAGTAAATGCATTTTTTATGGTACTGAAATTAAATTTTATGCTTGACAAATGCATTGTCTAGAGTTGTACTGCAGTTGGTATGACAATTTTTCAGGGCACATTGCACATATTTTTTTTCGGTTTGTCTTCAACTGATGACAGCAAAGTGCATTTTTAATGTCTGAATATCAATGTTTTTACCTTAACCTTAATTTGTAAGCATAGCGAATACAGCCTTTGCGCTCTCATTTGCAGTTTATCTTTTGATTGGAGTTATCTGTTGCAGAAGTTTTGTCAAATAACTGTAGTAGTGAAATGTGGTGATGGGCAATCGAAATCTCTAAGTTAAGGTTAAATAAAATTAGTCTAAGGGCCGTATCTAAAAACGGCTTTCGAATGACAACCAACTGCTACCCCCATAGAGAAAGCATTGGTGAGCAGTTGGTTGTCATTCGAAAGAGGTCTATAGTTTCGGCCCTAGTCTTACAGTACATATTGCAGTCAAACCAGATTTGAAACGCAACAAATTTTGTTTTATTTTGATAGCAAAGTTTGTATAATTTTAACTAATTATTGACTTTGCAACGCCCCCTAGTGGTGCCTGAGGAAACCCCGGAGGAAACCTTTTCTCAGGACACCACCAAAGATGGCGAGCGAACGTCTGTCACCACCGTTTCCATTTTTGATGACGACAGACACCCTTAGGAAAAGCCTAAAAGAAGCAGGATTGATGGTTTTACAGTGGAGGACGAAAAAGTCATCAAAGTTGAGGGCAGCTTTAGTCACACTAAGATTTGCCAATGGAAAATCCTATTGTATGCTTGAAGTCACAAAGTCACACATTTATTACGAGCATTATTACTTACAACTTTTACGATCAAAAATACTAATGGTGAAAACAGCTAAATTCAGTATAAAAATTATTTCTACAACACATATGCCAAAACCAATTTGTACAATTTAAGTTACTAGAAAACATTTCGTCTACCATACATAGATCAATGCTACAATACATAGTGATTTGTCAAATTCAAACTTAACTGTCCATAATAACGACAATAGTGACGTCCCAGGAATCCACACATCTCCACATGTCCGAGTCCGTATCTGAACCTGAATCAGAACTCTGATTCAGTCTATTTTCCTCCTCGTTTTTTGGACCCTGGGAACGCTTACTTATAGTCCAAAAACTTCCCTACCCTCACAATTCTCCGTCCAATCCGGGTAAACATGACGTAACTAGCGGCGCACCAAACGCCCTCTATACGACGGTGGCGCTATCTTCAAAATGTAGTTCTGCCAACCTCGTAAAAACACAAAGTAGGAAAGTTCTCGGCGGAAAACAGCCCACGTGACGTCCATGACCCAATCACGAGAGTATTCGACGTCACAGCTGACGAAAGTCAGAAAAACACCGGCTTCTTTCTGCTTACTCGTTCGGGAACCATGGTGGCAACCAGTCGTGCTGACGGAGTGAGCCTCAGTCAAATTGCTAATACTCAATTTGAGCCAACTTTAGCAGCTTAACCACAGTTGAGGTATCACAGCGTATTTCTTCGTGCGTGTTTTGTGTTGCAGCAGCAACACAAGAGAAGTTTGTCGACGTCTTCAACTAAGGTAAGTGCGTAGTATGTCCATTCAACTGCGGTCGGGTAGGCAGGAAACTTAGAACACAAGAGACGTGATCGTCTCAACTTTAAGAAAATTTAAGTAATTGTATAAACTTATGTTTTGAAAAGAATAGGCTATGTAGTACAAAGAATTTCCAGCATTTTCTTGTAACATCTTTGCGATATCTGCTCCATTTCATGATTTAAAAAATTGGAAAAAAAAAAAAAAAAAAAAAACCACCATAAATTGGAACCCGTGACCTAAGACGGCCGCCTGGCTGGTGCTCGAACTGTGTACAGCGTGTTCGCAATTACGTTTTTTTTCTCAGAGACTAGAAAACATGCGTCCACAATGCTTATCTACGAAAATAAAACATACTTCACACCACTTGTGAATGTGACTATTAAGACATCACGCACGTTGGAAGCGTTATTTGTAAGCCCTTAAACTTGGCTAAAATAGTTTTTTTTCGCACGGTTGTTTCTCAAGATAATATGTAACGAATTTGTTCGCAATTGAGGAGTTGGCTTGAATAAAGGCCTTAGTAAGAAAGTGGCATTGTGAGATAAAGACAGGTATATGTTTTGGAGAAATTCGTTCTTATTTTACCTCACGTCTCATGATTTTCTCTTAAT
>PNEQ01051101.1:100816-129426 GCA_003012365.1 Medauroidea extradentata
TTCTCATTTGACTGTACCAATCACAATAAGGTTACTGTAACACCACACGTCTGTGATTTGCGTGTAAAACCCCACGACACACGAATGTCAAAACATCCAATCTCTGACCGTGAAGCAAGTCTGCAGACGTGCACACAAGTCACTGACACAAAGTGAGGCAAATTTCTTTTCGCGAAAAGTTCATGTCTCTACCAATAAGCAGTAGCTATACTTACATTACACGGATTTATAATATATACTGTACACACAGTCAAAGATAGCATACTAGCCCAGGTCAAAACAAAAATTCGTAACTTAGTGAAGAATTAATATATCGGCATAACATTTCTTGTCTGTCTCCTATGGACATAATGGAACAATAAATACTGTTTGATGGAAGAAAGGCCTAGGCTCACTGAAACCTTTCTTCCAGTCAACTCCTCAGTTGAGGTCTACAATTACATTGGACTTTGCTAAAGTGACGGGTTCAATAAAATGACAGGGCCGCCACTTAAAATCCCACAGTAAGGACGTTAAAGTGGGAACACTGCGCGCGCGTTTACGACTTTGGCCGTAGAGGCGATATCACAATACATGTGCCGACCAACGTCGCTCGTAGCGCCTCATAGATTTTCGCCTCACACACACAAACATGCCCTTCACCAGGCTGCCGCCTTAAGGGTGTTATAAAGTGCAATAAAACTATTATTTTATATATTTTTTATAAAATATTGTTCATTTTGTAGACGATACTTGTGAGTACATTTTACTCTTACGAAACAATTTTAGCTCTCGTAGTTTTCTCAAAAAGGGATGTCAAAGTCAAAACTTGCTTACTACGCTGTCATGCAAATAGTGAAACCCAACTGACCTACTTAAACAAAATAGTTCTCTGTGAACTTAAACATCCCATGAGCTATGCAATAAAACATTACAAAAACCACAACGTAATATTTTAAATTTAAAAAAATTGCTAAAGTACAAAAAAAAAGATACAAATTCAAATTTTTTTTTAAATACAAAAACAGTTCGCGGGATCTTTTCATATATTTGATTACGTAGTCGATAGTATGTTATTTCACTGTGAATTATTTCGCGTACGTTAGTCAAATAGTTTTCATTATTTGCATGGCAAATTTTGACTTTGACTCTCAGTTATGAGAAAACTATGCCAGCTAAAATTGTTTCGTAAGAGGAAACTGTACTCACAAGTATCGTCTACAAAACTAACACTGTTTCATATGAATATAAAATTATTACTTAATCGCACTTGAACACCTTTAAAGTGGCACTGAAGATGCTAAATGACTGCCTGAGACATGCACACATCTGTGTACACATGGCCTGGCTTCACTCTGGCAGACTGCAGAGTGGAGCAGCGCAGGGTGGGAAAGGAATCGACTTGCTAATGGCATCTGAAAGGAACGAGTAAACAGACTTTTTACACAGTCACGATCCGTAGATGGCGAATAACTGAAATGGAAATCAGGAGGCAGCAGAGTGTTTGTGTATTTTTTCCCCCCTTGAAGCCGGCTCAAAGCGTTCCAAATTGTTCTGATATTACGAATTACTGTTATCCAGTACGTAAACACCGAGACTACATTCCTCGCGTCATACGAAATGACACGCGTAAGAAATTGGGAACTTTTCTTCATTTCTTCAGCAAAAGAACAATTTTCTTTGGAATCACGTTCCTATTACACTTAAAATAATTTGCATTTTTCCGCCCCAAATATGCCATCGATGATAACATAAATAAACCAGTTCTCTGTTCTATAGATCAGAGTAAATTTGAGCTACTATGCAGTAGCGGATTTAGCAACGTATTTTTTTTGTGGGGGGGGGGGGGGAGGGGGGAACTTATGTGACTTTATGGTTTGTAAAACATACCAGTCATCTCAAAAGTGTGGTGGCTTACAGTTACAGAACGTTAAAAATAACATACATATAAATAAGACACAATAAATGCACTTGGGTCATCGTAGAAAAAAACTTCAGTTTTCTTGAGGCGACTGGACATACTTTGGCTACATAATGTTGAACACGATTTTGGGGTGGGGGGGGGGCCCTTCAGCCCGGTAGACCCCTCCCCTTAAATTCGTCACTGCTACTATGTATTGTAACTGAGTTGAGATCAGTGGCTGATTACAGTTTATTTCCTAACTTAAAATTTAATGTCGTTGTATGGCGCAGGGATAAATCCCTCTCAGATCGTATTTATGGGCATTTCTTATTAATCCAGGAATACAGAGATTGTTTTACTTTTTCCACGTTGATAAGACATAGTTTGTGGTTTCATTTACTTTTTGGAAGCCACATGGCATTGTCGCTCACGTCAGTAAAGCTATTTTTCCTTGTCAGCTGTTTCCCGTTACAAAATAATGAATATAGTATCATTTAAAATTTTTCAGAAAATCGATTAAGTTTGTATCTACGCCCTGTCGTGACAAAAATATTGATACATCGACTGGAACATAAGTTATCGAGAAAAAACTCATAAATCCAGGGTGGTAGGGATCAATACCCCTTAATGACGCTGCAAGGACCCAGCACAAGCGAGTATAGGGATTTGCAATTTATATTAAATTAATTATGGCTCAGTACCGGTCGAACCTAAATGCACACCACCCCACCCGGTTGTGATGAAACTTTGGTGAGTTGAGGTGTAGGGCGTGAGTCCGTAAAGGTTTATGTCAGCAAAATCTAGATATAATAATAATATTAATAACAATAACAATACTTTATTAATGACGCAGTTAAGGACGTTGGACCCGTAAAAATTCAAAATTTTATATTTGTGCCAAACACTGTTCAACTTTTACACATCAGATAACATGGCATCTCCCCAAATTAAAAAAAAATTAGGTCCAATAGTTTTAGCATAATCACCTATCAAAGTCACAAAATGGCAGTTGCGGTGTAGCCAAAATAATAAAAAATAATGAACTTGCAGAAACAAGATAATTCATACTGATACTTAATGATGTGAGCTACTTCATGACACTTTTGTAAACACGAAGCGATAAATTTTTGTATTTTTTAAAAATTTATGAAAATGAGTAAAATTTTGCATAACTTTGACTATTGGCTACTACTAAAATATTCAAAACTAACTTTTGTCAAACATGTCATAAAATGCATTGATACACTGGCTTTCAGTTCCCGTAATTTTGAATTCATTAGATAATTACTTTTTTTGATTTTGGCTACGCCGCAACGGTCATTTTGTGACTTTGATGAGTGATTATGCTAAAACTATGGGGCCTAATTTTTTTTTTATTTGGGGAAATGACGTGTTATCTGATGTGCAAAAGTTGAACAGTGTTTGGTACAAATATAAAAATAATAAATTTTACGGGTCAACGCCCTTAAGGCGATGACGCCTTGTCTTGTCTTAACACTGGACCATAAGAATTTCTGTCTACTATTCACAATTATTTTATGACATTTCAAACAAATATCCAAGGCAATACTAAAAATAGAAAGCAAAAATGAACTAGCGATGTATCATGAGAAAACTGAAAATAGCATGATAATTTATGTCGTAGTCTAACTAAAACAACATAAGAGTAGATATCGCATATAATACAAACTTGAGTAACAGAGTTCAGTGAGAAGCTGAAAAATAATAATAACAATTAGATTAAGTAAAGTTATAAAATGATACTAAATATCAAGATGTCCATGATTTTGAGCACTACTTATTAAATGCACAATAGACGACAAACTGTATGATAGAAAATGTTGGGGGGTGGCAATATGTGGTATGGAGACAGATTGGGGTGCCAAAATAAAATTGTGAAGTAAAAATTTGTTTTTAAAATTGTTTATAAACTGGTCAGTAATTATTCTTAACATCATTTAGCACACTATAGAATTTCCTAAATCTTTTGCTTGTTTTATTTACTTAAAAAAAGAATATTAATCATAATGTTACTATCAGTGTTAATGTCACATATGAAATTTGAAGTGGCGAATTTTTTTATCTAAATCTTTATTAATTTTTTTTTACTTTAATTTTTGACAAGATATGGAATATAGAAATGCACACTTTTACGAATTATTTAAGATAATTTGGAGTACTTAGTTAGACTCAAAGAGGCGTTGAATTTAGGAAACGAGTGAACGAAGTCGCGTCAAAATAAATTTCCTGCAGCCATACCGAGCTATCCCAAGTTCGCGACACACATACTGGTGGTGGCTGCAGTTTCTTCGAGGGCTCTACGCCGCCAGGTACTGCGTGCTGGAGTCGTCCTGACCCTTGTTTTTTCTTCCTCTTCACCTACCCTTACCAACCAACCCAAGACAAGGGCGGCCTGCGGCTTTCCCACCCCCAATCCCTCCCCACTGCTACACTGCAAAATATTTCCTTGAATTAAGAAGTCCTGTAATAATTCAGGGCTTGCGCATCTCCGTAAATAAAAGATTCTGGGAAGGTGTCTTTTTTTTCGGTAAAAGTAAATATATATATATATATATATATATATATATATATATATATATATATTAGTTACATTTTTTTTATTTATATTATTAGGCTGCACCTAACTGCACAAGGCATTCTTATTGTTTACCTCATTTTAGTTTCTTGTAATAACTATTGTAATATACTGTTAGATAGAACTGTATTCCAGAATTTAGTTTTTTGTTTTATTTTAACCATTGACGTGCGTTGCTGTTAATGTTTGGGAGAAAGAGGGGGACAATTATGTCTGGTAACCGATAGACCGATCACCCTTAAAAAAAAGCAAGGGAAGGGGGTTCGGGGGTTCTCTACCCCGGGAATACGCGTAGCTGGTAAGAATATTCATATTATAATATATAATTTTTTTTTTTATAATTTTCTTGTGAGGGAAAATCCGTCTTAAATAATTTGGAGGGGGCGCGTCCCTCTCGTCTCTTCCAGGCACGTCAATGATTTTAACACTGATGATTTATTTAACATGTTTGGTTGTTATTTTGAATTGTTTCTAGTTACGTTTAAAATAATTTTTTATTGTTACCTTTGTGTGTGTTGTATATTGTTTGAATTTTGGTTAAGCGTAACAGAAGGCATTTTAGTCTGCACTTCACATAAAAAGAAAGGTAGACGAAACAAGTAAAATTAATAAACGCTACGTTTTACTTTAGCCCTATCTGATGTCATTATATAGGAAAAATAGTGAAAACTGCAAAAAAAATTGCATATTTAGAGATTTTGCACTCAGTCTTCATAAGAGTGCGTTGTAGATGAATAAAAGCCGAAAACATCAATTGATTTCTACGCTTTTTTCGAAGCCAATATGGATAAAATACTCTATGACAATCCTAGACAATGGTATTTGTCAACTTTATGAGTAAATATTTATCCAGAATTACTAATTAGTTACGCATGATCTCTTGCACCGCAGTTAAATGCACGAGGTTCCGACGTCAGAGATTGTGCCTCAGAAGTTCCTAACACTGGAAACTATTTTGTTTAAATCGTTGTCTAAAACTATTGTCTAGGATTGCTGTTGTTTAATTTTCGCAAATTGGCTTCAAGAAACGTACAGTTATAAACTAATGCTTTTAGTGTTGAATTATGTACCACGCCCTATTATGATAACGAGAGAAAACTGCACCCACACATACACACACGGACATGTGTGTGTGTTTTGCACGGTAAGTTCATCTGAACTCCCCCGGTTATACTCGTCACCGCAAGAAGGGAGTAGTCGTAGTTAGTTTTATGGTAAAATCGGTACAAGTTTTTGCCCGTAGTTTACAACAATTTAACGGGAAATGCTTTTTAACAGTGTAGCAGGCAGGCCCGAGGCCAGGCGGCGAGCAACAGGCGGTCTCGGAGGAAATAAAGGTGGAAAGGAGGGAGACTCATTATTTCCTCGGCTAGGAGGCCGGCGATTTTACGACCCTCCGCTCTTTTCCGAGAAGTTATCAATGGCAAGCGCGATTTTCTCGTGGTTCCGGCCCTACACATTTTCTTCTGCCCTCCGTCCGCCAATACCGACGCTTCGCAGGCAACCATACACACGCACTTCCTCAATTTTACAAACCGAAAAGAAGGCACATCAAGGTTACGGGCAGTTCGTGTTATGATAGCACTTTTTAAGGTACTCTCGACAAGCATGACAGCCGTCGATGTTAAAGTGACCGCCTGCTGAACGTCTTTTAAGGCCATGATCTTTCGTTTATTAAAAATAATTACAAATAACTCAAATATTTTTTAACTAAATGCTTAGAAATAAAATTTTCAGACTGTGTACACTCATGCGATACACAATTTCGCCAGGGCGTTTTTTTACAAATAATGTACAGTTTGCTAGCAAAAAGTTATTTTGCTTCATTTTGGCTTCTTTTGACAACAAAATATGTGATAATTCAAGGGCCAAATTCTAAAAATCCGTTTTGGTGTAAGGCGACAGAAAATTTTTAATTCAAACGATGATGTGTTAAAACTGTAGGGATGAATTCTTGATTCGTGTATTAATTTGCGTTAAAAACATATTTTCTAAACCACTGCAAAACTAAAGAGCGAGGCCAAGGCCATGCATTGTAGTTTCTGCTGCTTTTGCGACAATTATTATTTTTAAACTTAAAAGAGAGCGGATATCAAGAATCTGTCTGGCTGTTTTGTTTCGAATGTTTTATGCCGCGATAGCTAAATATTCAAAGCAAGAAATCATACGCTTTCGACTACAAATTCAACTAACCAGAATTTCATCAAAGACATAATTAGCTACAACCGTAGTATATACTGCCTTGGAAAAAAAAAATTAGCTAGCATGGATAAGACGATTATAAACGAAATTGCCAAACAAATTTTTATACATCTGCTCTCGTTTAGGAGTAAGGCATTGATATCGCTAAAAAAAGTAGAAACCATAGTTTATTCGCCGAGATGTGAGTGTTGTAGTTTGTAAACAAGAGTGCGTGATACTAGTATAAGCGGTAAGGGGTGTACAAGCTACTAACCAGTGCTCGCTGCTGCAGTGTGACGAGAGTTAAATTGGTGACTGGTCAAGCGAGTGTTGGTATTGTTTTCTGATAATGTTGTAATCAGACGGAAACGTCAGCTGTAAATGTCTTTCCCTGTTACACTTGAATGTGAGCAAACACATGTACACACAACTAAGGCTGTTATATACTGTTTATTCACTTATCAATCGTAGATCGTGATACATACACTGCATGTTCCTTGTAGTAATTATATCTACAACACGTGCAACATGAATAATATCAATTTCGTATAAACTTCGCACACTGTCTATAAAATAATTAGTATCTATGTATCTTATGTGATGGTTTTGTTAAAAGCATGATTTAAATATCGTTAATGTGGAATGCATGTATTTAAATCATTATTCTGCGGGTTCCATAACACTTGTCAGTTGCACAATACCGATGGTTTGATAATAACGAGGGCTTTGATAATTTTAATGAACGTCTATTACATAATTACACCGATAAGTATCGTAGATATTATAAAGAATCGTTGCACCAAACTTCGAAAATGTCAATTTCGAGAATTATCAATATATCTAAATATGTAACAACCCTACTGTCAATTTCTCGGAGTTCTTCATACATATCTCATTCACACTCATAGGTTCCCACGACTTTGTGGGTTCATACTCGCCTAAATACCACCAATTCGTGCATGGTACTCTACGTTCAATACATAATAAAGAATAAAAATTATTTGTATTAAGAAAATATTGAATATTTAAAATTTTTATTTTCAGTTACAACATTTTTTTTATAAATGTAAATTATTTTTATTCTTTATTTTTATGAGCATGTGATTGTAGCCTGTAATGTTTTTATCCACGGTGATTTTTTGGAGTTTGTTATGTCAGTTAGTTTTAGTGTAGTCCTTAAAACGGAAACATGCAAAATATGTCTTAAACACGCCATTACGCGAAAACTATGAAAGATAAAAAAATTTCATAAGAGCCAAATTTACTCACATTTTGTGTCCAAAATAATAAAAAAAATATCTGGGACAAATAAAAAATAAAAAAATGGTGACGAAAATTGCGGGATACCGCGCCCTTAAGGGTCCTATACAGCTCGCGCCTGAACTGCGTTGCAGCGAGTTAGGATATAGTTTTTTGAACATATACTTCTAAACGTGCATTTGATATATCTGTGTATGAAAAGAAAACACATTTTAAACTATGCTTCTCTATCTTGTTTTTTTTTTTTGTATCATGGTTAGAAACATGGTTTCGGGGCACTTAAAAATGTCCAAAAACGACTTTTCCAGACTACTGCGTAACATCGGAACCGTAAAATGGAAATAGAGAATCACGCGCTGGACTTTGCTATATTCAAAGCTAATTTTTGTGGTTTTTTTAATTACTTGAAAGAGACTAGAAATTCTTAACTGTTACTCAGGAAAACCTTTAAAAGTCAGAGAAATTTGATTCTGAAATTCTGTAGCAACCCTGGTACTTATTGCTTTCTCTTGTTTCGTCAAGAAGTTAAATGCAACATTTTTTTCCTTCAAAAATTTGAAATCTGTTAGGATCTACCCTTTTTTCCTTACCCGGATCACCCTTCTTTTCTTGAAAATTTTTTACTAAGAATTCTGGCTGGCGGGAAATCACAGTGTCGAGGGATATCACAGAGTTACACCGGTGGTTAGGAGCACCGTTTCTCCGAATGTTTCTTTCCCCCTTGTAATTACGGTTCCTCGGGGGCAATTTTTTAGAAGGGTCGCGGGGCGAATCCTCTTTCGGGACGGGCGTCCGTCTATAACCGACGGTCGAGCTGGCGTCACCATGTCCCCAGTTGTCCCCTTCCGGCTCGATTCGCTCCCATCTCGAGCCGCTAATCACATTTGTACGGAGGGGAAGGCGTGTAATCCTGTTGGCGGCGTTCTTCCCGACGTGGGGAGGCAGGAGAGGAGTAGATGATGACGGTGAAGGGAAGGGGAAGCGAGTCGAAGGGGTTTCTCCATAAATCGTCGTACTTTATTCCCGTAATCTCCCGGGCGACTGCCTGGTCCGCGCAGGCCTCATAAAGTGCTGTTCATATAGCCGCGATTGCCAAAGTGTGGACAGAATTATTCGTAAATTATCGACGCAGGGGAGGGAAGACGTTGTCCCCGTCCGCCGCCGAGGCCCCTGATATTACCGCCAGAAGAACACTCCCGCCTAATAGAGGCTGGTGACCGCTCGGACGTCGACGACGGAAGAGGTTCTTAAGTCCCGGGTCTTGGCGGGGCTCGACGCTGATGTAGGAGTCTTGTCTTCCTCTACACTGACCCAAATTACCCGGCCGCTCCCCGGGTCTTGCGACGCCATAGTTCTTCAATCGCTTCATCGCCGTCGTATAAAGCTGCGAGGATTTTATTAACCCCTTAAACATCTTCCCCACCTGTCGCATGCCTTCGAAATTTATCCCTCTCTCCCACTTCGCCAAACACGCCTCTCCTTAATTTCGCAACAGCCGAAAAGCCCGTAGCTCGGTAAATCGGACGTGTATCGAGACACGTGTGGACTCCTCGATAAAAATAAAAAAGAAATCCTCGAAGGAGACATAAATTACGAATTTTCTTACCGACGGATACACAGTTTATCCCCCTGCCCCCCAAGCGCTCCTGACTGTCCGGGCCAATAATATACTTGTATCGGGAGGTGGGCGTGGCCTGCGAGAGGAACAGCCGCCAATGGTAATGCGCAGTAAATTCGGATGCCGAAGCGTCGACAGCTGTGAGGAGCGTTATTTATACAGCGATAACTTGTTTCCGCGTCGCGTTTAGGTGAAAATGATACATGCGACTGAATTAGTGTCGAGAGGAGGAGTGCTGGCCCCTATCCTTGATCAAGGTTGTCTGGTCGCTTTTGGGCTTTTGAGGCACAGCCATGTTGGTCAGTATTTATGTCCTCTGGCCTGGAATGCCTTTCGTTTCCAGGGACGCATTCTTACGCTTTTCAAGTTCGACAATTGAAATTAACGGGCCCCGCCACGATAGCGCCTGTTCTCTTGTGGGTGTCTTCTCATTGCCGTATATTGAACGTCTGCTTGATATTTCAGTTCTGTAACTAATATATTCTTCTTTAAGGCCATTCTCTTTTTAGTTTCCACTGTTTTTTCTATAATAATTTTTTAAAGCTTAAATGACAGCAGATATAAAAAATCTGTGTGGCAATTTTGTTTGAAAATGTTATTGCTGTGATAGCTAATATTTACAAAACAAGAAATCATACGGTTTCGACAAACATTTCAGTTAACCAGAATTTTGTTAATTACATAGTTAAAACATTTGGTAAAACATATTAGAGTTATTTGCATTTGTTTGAAATAAATGAAAGACCATGGCCTTAACGTCTGAGCGTCACAATATATAATAATTGTAAGTTTTTATTCTTATCACGATGACCTTGAAGAGTGCTGACTTTGTCGTCAACCAACTATATACGCCACGCCGTTGTCCTTGGAAACTTCCAGGTATTGATCTGTTGATAATATTGCAAGCGGACTGCAGGCCCGGTTTTGTATAAGTTTGGTGAACTTTTGCAGCTTCTTATGGACAATAATTTTTAATATGTGTCAAAATTCAAGAAATTTTTAGTTCTGACATGTAACATAGATATCCATCCCAACATTTGTTCTGTATAATGTGGTCTTGCGTTGAACCATTTAACTAAATAAATAACCAGTTATTGACCACGAGTACGTGTCTTGGCGAACCATACATATGAACTACTTAATACATAAACTAAATTGTTTAATTTATGCACTTCCCATTTTAAGTAATTCGTGTCACTCAGCGGTATTAAAGCGTATGTGTTTTGCTAATTTTCGCAATTACTATTATACAGGAGAGTATTTTGGGGTAATTCAGTAAATGCTGAAAAAAATGTCATATTGCAAAGAAAGGCTGTTAGAACTGAAGAACTTTTTTTCCTCCTAAATTCAGAGATTCGCGTAAACAATTATTTGTTCTTATTCCTTTGTATATGTATATATATATTTTTTTTTCATTTAAATTTTCCTTAAAGAAAATTGGGAGAGATTTGAAAAATAAAATACAATTTTCGTACTTATAATACAAAAATAAAGAATACTCTGCACTAACCATATTTTGGATTAACATTATATCAAATTGGCATACATTATATAGCTGTTATATATTTTTTGTAAATTACCTAACTTAATTCGTAATTCATTTCTATTGTATAGTCTACAAGAGTTTCTGAATTTTTAACATGTGACATTTTGGTGTATTGTTGATATGTTTATGTTTTTTTATATTTATAATTATTATATTATATGGACTGAAGTATTTTTGTATATTGAATTATTTGGACATGCTCTCTACAGTATCGTGGTGAACACTCATGTAAGGATCAAATTGAGAATTCAAAGTGTATGTATATACGTATGTACGTCAAATGTTATCATAGGCGGAACAGAGTGCTTACAACCCTGCTAGGTTATTACGTAGCTGCAGACGCTGCAGTCAGAGGAATCTACATCTCTGTTCTTGCCTCGAGGGGCGTTTGTTCTCCCGTCTTGTTGCACAGCTTAACGTCCATAGGCTTGCGCGGCACATAAATTAAGAGCAAGGCGTCATTGACTTCTTCCAATGGTGTGCCAATAAAGATGCAATAGTGTGTCCACGGCGGACCTCTATATATAAATACATTCGCTTGCTTCGTCAACACACGAGAGGTACATGGATTTGCGCTTAGGTACGACAACATGTTTTGAAATGTAAAATATGCCACGTCGTACGTTCAGTGTTTTTTTAGTGGCCAATACACGACGATGGTGCTGAAAACGAGAGTAAAAGAAAGCTTCAAATTGACGTAATATGTGTCTATGTAACGTCATGTGATATAATGACAATTTACTCTTAACTCACAAATTATTTGTTAACATGGTTCCTGTTAATGCACTTTCGTGTATCAAGACTTGATCTCGACTTTTTTTTTTCACCGTAAACGGATTTTTTTCTTCCGAAGACACGCTAAGATAATACGACTTCTACAGGAAGGAATCTATTACAGAAATGCGCCTATCTCCACTGACAACACAAGGTAGCCCAAGAATTTCGTGTCCATTAGAAACTTTATATCACGTAGTTTATTGTGTTCTGGGGAACATTTTTACATTCCTGAGCTTTTGTGAAAACTGGCCGGCCGGTATTTTGAGCAAAATTAAACATGTTAATGGATTACGGAATGAGATTTACGTTTCCCACTAATGGTTCGGCTTCTTCAACCGCGACCAAATATATACTACGTTTACATGCAATTTTGAAATCGATTTTAAAACACTTACCGTTTTGAAAACGCTCATGGAAACGGGATTCAAATCGATTTGAGTCTCAAGGTCGTTACACCAAAAATTGGGATGATATTGGATTGAGACAGGCGTAAATTACCACGAAAAACGGGGATCGTATTGAAAACGAATCTAAGGTAAACAAACACATTCAAATGAAGGACTGATCGTGATGCACAATAATTTTCTTGTGTCCATTTCATTTACTTAAGCAATTTACTTAAAGTAGTCACAAAGAAAAATAAAAAGATGGTTGTATAGATTTATTTATTTTGTGTCAACCAACATTAATTTAAACTGTACCAACATTACCACACGAAAATTTGTCCAGCGAACTGAAATCGATTTCTGTCGGATCCAAAGATTGCGTGTAGACGGGTATTGTACTCAGTCGTGATTCAATACCCACTTAGTTTTCAAAACGACATGGAAACGTGGTAATATTGTCTGAACTTTATACATCCAACAAATAGTCTACAGGCACATTTTTGGGAGAAAAATTAAATTACCATAGCCTAGAAGGCTAAATAAAAAACTTACACATCAAGTGGAAAATTCTTCGCAACGTTTTGTGTTACGTTTATGTTACATGCTAACAATCTACATTTGACACAATGGCAGGAGTAACACTTCAAATTACACAACTTCCAAAGATTTTCTGACATCATGATAGCAACAAAGCTTTCTACAAATGGTGATAGTTTTTTTCGTGAATATTTAAAAGAAAGATATTTTATTATTTCGCGTATAAATTTTTCATTTACCAACGCAGTAGTCCAGTATCTGGTGCATCTGATTGGTTGAACATCGGCGCTAGCAGCAACAAGGGAAAAATTCCTTCCAAGTAGAACTTTTTTTTGTAGATATTAGTTTCTTAATGTAGCTTAACTGAGATGATTGTAGGTAATCCCCGTTCCAGAAAAGTTTTGATACAGACACGAAACATTCGTCGACATCCAACGATGTTTCAAAATAAACCTCCGAATGTTGGACCAAGTGGCCATAGGAGCGTCTTTACTTGACGTTTATGTCATGCCTGAAGCCTGTACGTTTTAAGAATTGACGTTTATTTTCATTTTTTTCTGGCAACGCAAAAATATCCCCCACAAAGGTCACGAAGGACTAAGTTAATCAGCATAGGACATGGCTCGTTGTCTCTCCGGCGAGCCGTTCAACCGTGATTGTTCGCGGATGTTACCGGCACGTAGCGTGAAAAAAAAAAAAAAAAAAAAATACTACGGGTTTTTGGAGTAAACCCATCGCCCGTGTTTTCATGACGGTCAAAGCTTCGGACTTCTGCACCGTACAAAGGGCCAAGACATTTTTGAAAAAAAAATTTGCCCCAGTTTGTTTCAATGCCTTACGTTCAAATCTGCAGCTTTGCTTCATGGTTATTGGCAGCGTGTCTTTGTGAAGTAACGTCTCTTATTTGTCTGAGCCAGTCTCATACAAGGTTACTGCCAGGGGTGTTATCTCAAGTTTTTCGAGGGAGGGGAAGGGGAGGGACAAGATTAATTATTAACACTTATGTGCTTATGTGAGTGTTCCTTAAATAACAATATTCATAAAACATTTTATACACTTTTCATTAAAAATTCCGGGGGGGACATGTACCCCTCTACTCCCCTAAATGACGCCACTGGTTACTTCAATATCGCATGTCCGTGATTGGCTACTAGAAGCCCAAGACCCGTGGGAGTAAAAAAATCCAATCACTGACTACGAAGCGGAACTGCAGGTGAGCAGCTAAGGCACTGAAGTAAAATGGGGCAAAATTCTTGTCGTGAGACGTTCGTGGTCCTAACCATACGCTCTAAACTTGAATCAGTGCTGAATGAAACCCTTCGGTGACAGTTCAGTCGTTTCTGTCAAAAATGAGCAACTGAAGTTAGCATAAAGCTTAAATTAAAAACTTAAACATAAAAAAACCGAAACAATGAACCTCTAAAAAGTAACAAAACATACCTATGGGCCCTTTAACACGGTGGTCACTTATTGCAATAAAGAAAATTCCGTAATTTTTCCCTGATTTCCCTGACAGAAATTCAAAAAAATCCCTGACTATCACAAGTATGAAAACAACATTTTGGCATTGTATTCAACACATTTTCCAATAAAGGTAAATCTTCCAAGTCCATTCTGACATTACTGCCAGTACACTTGATTATGGAGTATGATTACCTCTACATGACGGATTTTTTAAAAATAAAATGTTATAATGCTACCAAAACTCCACCATTTTCCTTCCTATTACTTTTATGGAAGCTTAAAATGAACAAGGCAAGTAATTTCCCTGAAATTTTTCAGATAGTCCAAAAATTCCCTGAAACTTCCTTAGGCCGACACTTCCAGGTTTCCAAGGTTTTCCAGGTGCGTGGCCATCCTGTATTAAGTTTATGATAAGTTGTTATATCAACAGTAGTAATTGGCTAAATATATCCAAGCGTCGTCGCGTTGTGGGACCGCTAACTATTTGATATTGTTGTGATATTTACCTAAGTTGTCTAGGTAGATTATGTGTGTTTAAATTTCATACCTACTTTATCATTTTTAGTTGTATTCTCTTTTTACTTTACTAACTTAGCAGCTATTTCAATATTTTTAGCATAGTATAACTAGAGATGATGGTATATAGCGAAAATGTTTTGAGCCAACATATCCTTGAAAACGCTGTAGTTCATTTCAACACATATGATTGGCTGATGTACGTCTGATACAACGTAGCTGTCTGCAGACAAATAACAGGCATACAATACCGGGATTCTTATTGGCTCAGTCAAATAGGTCAACAGCTCTACGTACAAACGAAACACTGTAATCTTCTGGTAAGCTCAACGTGCATTGAAACTTAACAAACAGTCAGATTTTCCCGCGATAAACCATCATCTCTAATTATAATTAGAGACACTGGAAAATCGCGGGAAAAGATGACTATTTGCTAGACTCCAACATGCTGTATATATCACTGAATGTGTTGTATCTATATTGGCTATTGTTTACTTGAAACATTGTTTCTCTCTACAACTGGCCCTGTTATAACTGTACAGCTAGAACACGCAGCGTGAGTGATTCGACACAAAACTGTTCACACGTGTCACGGTTAAAATACTACAGTTTATTGAAGACTATGCTAAACGTTTTCGTGATTTTCCAGTGTCTCTAATTATAATATATCTTAAGAGTAGAGACATGCAAAATTCGCATTATTTTATGACAGCTGACTAGACTCCAAGTGACTATAGGCTTGTTCGACGTCTCCCGCTGGCCGATATTGTCGTGACTTGCCGCGGAGAATGCTTACACGGTAGAGAGGCCAATCTCTGTAAAGACGTAACACACGCAAATGACAACATATGAAAGTTCGTGGTCAATTGAATCGCAGATTATACTCTGTTATGTATAGGAAAGTGAAGTTTAGTCTGCTACCAAATGATAACGCGAATTTTGCATGTCTCTACTTAAAAGCTAGTGGACCGTAGCATTTTTTTACGTTTGAGACACGGAAACGGGGAAGGCGATAAGTCGAATATAACCCGTCCGTCAAACATCTCATCGCCTCTAGGTGCAGAGGACTAAACTAGCGTGCAGTGTTTACGTAGTAACTGTTTTTCAACGGGACTTCAAGTGATGACCCAGTAATTTTATTTGTGGAAAGTATGTGGTAAAGTCCAATGCAGGTTTCTATGAATTTGTTTTACGATTACGATTGATATTTCCTCGGCTACAGCAACGTGAAAAAGTCATTTTTTAGTACTTTTGAGGAGTTTGATAATCATGTTTTTAATTATCGAACTGCATTTCTAAAATCATAGGAACTTAATTTGAAGTGTGCTTTCTTTTCGTAGATAAACGCATTAGAAACATTTTTAGTAACTATACATGAAAAACTACTATACGTACCACGCTACAGCACGTCTCACGTGCCAGGTCCACTAACTCTTAAGAAATAGTTTTCAGAATTCCTCCAATTTCTGTCAAATCTGTAGACGTCGTAAGTGTTCAGAAATGTACAAAAAAATATAATTCTTCTGTGAAACAGACTAAACATTGATCTAGAGAATACGCCAACAGAAAAGTTTCTCGCGATGTTCCACCGTCTCTAGGGTCGGCCCCTCTGATTGCGGTGACTCCACGCATCTGTGATGTGCGGGTACAACATCCAAGACTCGGAGGGTTAAATACATCGAAAACACCATGGAGCAGTCGGCTGAGGAAGCACCCATCTTCGCAAATCCCATCGTAACGACGTTGAGATGTGCGTCGTTGCATTAGCTTAAACGCGCGGTTACTCGCCAACCCGAGCTCGGCCCTTTATCCTCCCAAACGAGTTCTGACATCTCACTCGGCTTATGATTCGTGATTTACGTTTCACGTCGATTTGTGTCCGCCGCCGAGTTACTCTCTGCCAACACAACCCCACCCCTCCTTTCTCTCTCTTGTTTTCGTTTGGTCCTTACAGCTACCACCTGCCTATTCGTTAGGGCAAGGTTAACTCTACTAGAGGTTAGAAAGAAAATGTGGTTTCTTATTGGAGAGTTAGACACAGGAAAAATTTCTGCCGTTAGTTTCTCTGCTATCGCAAAGGGCCCAGTAAAATACGGAACTGTAGTAAAATTCAATATAAATAGGCTTGGAAACGACAGATGTCAATAGTTTTAAAGAGAAAATAAACCAATTTCGTGTTTTAAATTATGTAACTTAAAATTCAGGAAAGCATCCATTACCGAATATTACTTTCGTTATTGGGTGAGTGTTGGTGGAACTCTTCCTTGAGGCATGTGAACCAACAACAGGCTTACATCAAATACTCACTAACTCCCGCGCTACCTTGTCACATGTACAACTGGCCACTCACTGGAGCAGCAGGCAATGTACAAGTAGCTGAAGACATTGTGTATACAGGACTGTGCAGTCCAGCCGGCTGGTCGTTCAACTCACGAATTTTACGGGCATGTAATTATCATCGTCTTGGTGATTCTACCCGCTAACTACAAAATTGTGGTGTCGCTTTTACCGTGTTCTGTTTGACACAGTCAAGTGACCCCTCTTCACATAGACACGCTATCAATAAACGAAGCAAATCTGCAGATATGAACATACGGAAATGAAACAAATTGGTGCTGAAATATTTTCGTAACCGCTACCAGCCCCTACCTATGGGACTTTAATTTATAACCCAGACTTTTAATTTTTGAATTAGTATGCAGTAATGGCCAAGAGTGGGCCTTGCATCTTGAGAAGTTGTAATTACGCCCATCGGATTTCATTCAGGGATATGTGAAATATAGAAAACGTTACGATCCTTACAGAATTTCAATTTATGGCACGTAGTATCTGATTTCACAATTTTAAAAAAATACTGAAATTGTTAATTACAAAAGGATTGAACTATACGGTAGCCAGACTAATTACAAAATATACAATTCCAAATATTACAAACGTCTTCTCAAAGACGGCAAATTTCAAACAACATCTATCTTGACCACAATTTTCCAGTTTCATTTCAAATACGACATTTTTCGAAGACTTGCAATTTTCGGAGCTACAACAGTCTTTAGCTATTTTGAGAGGTCGCAGAATCACGCTTCTAACAAGCATGCTGAATTTTCAGAGTTATAGAAGCATGGTTTCAACTGTGTGTTTTTTCGTAGATAAATGAAATTTTAATAAGTTGAAAAAGAATATCCATAGCACGCTACAACACCATCCACGTGCCGGGTGATCACGACTCTTATCGGGGCCAAGTGTTCTCGTCATGAGTATACTTCCAGCAAGAGCATGCCCTCGACCACCCTACCGACTGCCATATTCAACAATGAGTTACGAAGACAGTTGAAAAGATAATGGTCAGCTCGCGCCATAATTTAGTGTTCTCCGACGCGGCTATTACTCATTAACGACGACCGGTGTCTTTCGACGGCGAGAACTCGGGGAGAAATTGCTGGCGCGAGAGTGACGAGTGACTTACTTCACTTGACTGTTACGCGCCGTCAGTCGTTCTTCTTCATTCTCTTCTCGTCAAGTTGCCGCGCCTGATTTGTACCATTCAGAGAGATGATGGTCTATCGCGAACATGTCTTCTGCCAACATACCCTTGAAAACACTGTAGTTTCTTGCAACATATATGATTGATTGATATACTTTTGCCACAACGTAGCTGTCTACAGACCAATAATAGGCATCAAATATTACAACAGCGGAATTCTTACTGGCTCAGTCAAATAGGGTAACAGTTCTAAGTATAAGCTAAAGCTCCTAATCCTTCGATAAGCTGAACGTGTGTTGAAATCCAGCAAACAGTCAAGTTTTCCCGCGGTAAACTATCATCTCTAATGATGGTTCATCGCGGGAAAACTTGACTGTTTGCTTGCTAGGTTTCAACGTACGTTCAGCTTATGAAAAGATTACAGGCTTTCGCTTGTGCGTGGAGCTGTTACCCTATTTGACTGAGCCAATAAGAATCCCGGTATTGTAAAATTCGACGCGTGCTATTAATCTGCAGACAAGTACCTCGCGTCAGATTTACTGCAAGAAACTACAGCGTTTTCGAGGGTATTTGGGCACAAAAAACTTCGTGATGTACCATCGTTGGAAACCGGAAAAATTCGCGTTTTGTTTAAGGTACAAGCTAGATTTCTAACAACTGTAACTTTCTTTCATTTCCGCAATTGGTCTTTGACGTATTTGACACGTCTGGAATTCGCTGAGACAATAATAAAAATGAAACTAGTTCAGGTCCTTATAACTGTGTTAGAGACCAGTCAGTGAGTAGCTGTTTTCGGCTTTAGATCACACATAGTATTGAAGGCTAGCCGAAGTGTCTGTGAACCCGCGAATTTTTACAGTCTCTAACAAAGTTGGCAGGCAGGGCATAAGTTGTAGTTGACTGTATATGGTTGTGCGCTAGTTGACGCTACATCCACTGACATGCTGATATGTAGGTGCCGCTTATTACTGACTGGTCACAATACAATAAGTAGCCGGTACATATGTCATGGTCATTGGTGTACGGCGGTGTGTTCACAGGAACGTACAGTTCTAGGCAACATGTGCCCTCCCTAGCAACAACACTCGAGTCGCCACTACCTTCCTCACCCATTAAGGCTCAGTTTCAGTCTCCACATTGATTTTTTTTATTTTTCGCTTTTTTGGAACTCTGAGAAGAAAATGGTTAAGTATGCGACTATACCTCAAATTCTATTTACAATTCGCTACAGTACAGACTTTGCGATTTAGCTGTTAACATATAGTTACGCCGCAATTTGTCGGGTAAATTATGAATATAAAAAAAATTGCCACACAGATTTGCGGCGTAATTATAAGTTAACAGCTAAATCGCAAGGTCTATACTGTATCGAAATGTAAATAGAATTTGTGGTATAACAGCATATTTAACATTTTTCTTCTCTGAATTCCAAAAAAGCGAAAAATAATAAAATTCAAAATGGCGACTGAAACCGAGCCTTAAATGGAACTTAACTGTCCGGGCTTAAGGTCATGCTAGGTAGTTATTTTTTGGTCCGGAAAACTAAAAACGTTTTTTTTTTTTTAACGGAATGCTTTGAAAAATAATTCCAGACTTATGACTGTATCTATAAACGGCTTTCGGTTGTTATCCAATTACCGAATGTCTGTTCCGGCCGAAACATACACTATAAACCTCTTACGTTGGTTGGTTGACTGCCTAGAAGTGAAGAGCAATCCACTTTCAGGCGAATGTGGTCAGACGGTGATTCGAAAGCCTGTTTAGCTGTTTTCATTGTATCTTTATAACAATGGCGGCGGATCTTCTCTGGAATAACCTGTCAAACGATACTTGTCACACAAGAAAATGCAACATTTTAAAAATATATTCTTGATTGGAACGAGTTTAGGAATTACGTATTTGAAAGTTTTCAATAAACAGAAGCTACTGTTACGTATACCAGATCCGTTCTAAGTGTATGCAATATTATTCCATGGAGGGTTTGCTACAAGGTGGGAATCTTCACAAACCAGTATTGTTACTGCACGTGTATATGTTTGCAATTTTTGTACCTTTGTTTCGAAAATAAGACAGAATTTTGCGTAGAAATAATAACGGCATTGTGCGAACATGACGGTTAACACATGTTAACGAAAACGTTTTCTGTACGTACACGTTTTATCTGACGTGTTTATGCTAATATATTCGTTAGTTTCTTGCGATAATTATGTCAGCTGTATAAATAAACGATTAAATTTTAAAATTTGCTCGTTCTTTCATCAAGTGACTTGTGTGACAGGTTATTCCGTAGTTGGTTTTTATTTTGAGTTTTATGTATTTCTTTATTGAATAATATAAACATTGATTTTAAGCATTTTTAAAATCTGTACTATTCTCCATACAAACACAATATTATGCTCACTGAAAAATTCCCTCACAAATGCTACTTCAACCGTATTAATCTTCACAAAAAATATTACTTTTACGTACCTAACCTAAATCCAAAGACAATAACATAATCTCAGATATGAACAACAAACGTGAAATGTCAGAAAACACGATCGAAAATTGCAGGGTGCGTTCCTATATTCATTCTGAATACTTGCCATACTTACACTTAGAGTGGACGTGGAAGCACTTTCAGCTGGCAAGCTCCCGAAAGTCGTTTATAGGATGCGAGTATTTGGCAAGCTGCCAGGTGAATGTCTGCTAACAGCGCTTTCGAAAGCCGTATATAGATACGGCCCTTAGACCGATCGTATATATAATTCGTTCGCAAACATTTATATGGTTTATTATCATAGCAACATTGGTAGAGATGATGATACATCGCGAAAATCTTTTGTGCTAACATATCCTTGGAAACACTGTAGTTTCTTGCAACATATATGATTGGCTGATGTATGTCTGACACAACGTAGCTGTCTGCAGACCTATAACTAGGTACAGGAATTTTTGGTGAAAAGATTTTTGCCCCACTTTGTTTCAGTGCCTTACGTACACTCCTGCAGCTCAACTTCATGGCTATTGACAAGAGTATTTTGTGCAGAGTTGTTATTCATTTGACTGTGCCAATCAGTACATGGATAGCTGCGACACATCACGTCTGTGATTTGCGGGTTTAACCTCAAGACGCTGGGTGTTACGGCATCCAATCACTGACCACAAAGCAGAGATGCAGGTGCGCACGGTAGGCACTGAAACAAAGTGCTGCAAAAATATTTTCGCGAAATTTCCTATCCCTACCTATAACAGGCATCAAATATTACAATTTCAGGATTCTTATAGGCTCAGTTAAATAGGACAACAGCTCCAAGTACAAGCGAAAGCCAGTAATCTTTTTGTAAGCTGAACGTGCGTTGAAATCCAACAAACAGTCAAGTTTTCCCGCGATAAGCCATCATCTCTAAACATTAGTTATAGGTAGGGCCAGTGATTTCTGCAACAGTTTGTTTCAATGCCTTATGTGCACATCTGTTTCTCTGCTTCATGGTCAGTGATTGGAAGTTTTTGACTTTCGGCGTCTCAGGGTCCTACGCTCATATCACGTGGTGTCACGGTAGCATTGTTCTGGTTGCCGCAGTCAAATGAGCCACGCCGCTGCCCTATTATATTCTGCCAATATCAGCGAACCAGAGTTGCAGGTGTGCACGTAAGCCATTGAAACAAGTTGTTGCAGAATTCTTTTCACCAAAAATCATTGACTCTACCTATAAGCTTACTTAGGATGCAAAAATCTTAGGAAAAAATAGATTTATTACTGCAAATAAGTACGTACACATAATGATGCATTTATGACAAATCAATGCAGGGCGCCTTCGATTTAAAAACTATGTTGCTTTTAAAAATATTTTCAAAACATATGGGTAGCTGGTGCATGAACTGTGTTGCTGTGTTTTATAGAAGTTTTTTTAAAAGAAATATTAATAAGCGTGCGTTCGATATATTTATGTAAGAAAAGAAAATGCATTTAAAACTATGCTTCCCTATTTTTGTTTTCTGGATATCATGCTTAGAAGCATGGTTTCGGGCCACATCAAAATGGCTAAACACTACTTTTCCGGACCGCTGTCACGTAAAATTATACCAACAGGAATCGCAAAACAAAAGTAGAGAGAAGCATGCACTGGACTTTACTATGCGTTTCAAATCAATTAAATAGTCGGGTCACTGCTTAAAGTCTCATAGGAAGAAGCCAACGACCAAAACATTACATTCCGTTTTCGCGCCTCGCGCATAAAGTTCTTGGCACACGAGATAGTCTAGTTCTTATCGCCTGCACTGTTTCCGTACGTCAAATGCGGCATGTAGCGCCAGCTGTATAGGGCTGTTAACAACGGCGTTGGAACCGTAAAAATTACTTTTTTTTTTTTAATTTGTGCCAAACACTGTTCGGCATTCACAAATAAGATAACATGTTACAACACCTAATAAAAAACTAGGCCCCATAGATTTTGCATAATCACTCACCAAAGTCACAAAATAGCTGTTGTGGCGTAGATAAAATAAAAAAAGTAATTAGCTTGCAGAAACTATATAGGCCTAATTCATTAAACGACTAAATGCTATGATCTAATGTATGGGCCACCTTTATATTACAAAGGAATACATTTTTTGTTTTATAAGAAAAATTGATGCAAATTAGTAAATTTTTTCATAACTTTGAAATTTGGCTGTTACTGAAATTTTCAAAACTAACTTTCGACAAACACGTCTTGAAGTACACTGATACACTTACTTTCAGTTCCTGTAATTTTGATTCCGTAAATTAATTACTCTTTTTCTCTGGACTGTAACGGCCAATTTTTTAATTTGATGAGTGATTATGCAAAATCTACGGGGTCTAATTTTTTTACATTTGAGGAAACATGTTATCTGACGTATAAGATTTAAACAGTTGTTTGGGTCAAATATAAAAATAATGATATTTACGTGTCAAACGCCCTTAAAAGAGGCCGTTCCAGTATTTCAGGCGCATGTATGCAACCCGCATAAACTTCTTATAAATCAAGGTAATAACATTGCTATAGCAATAAGAGTGTTACACATATCAACATTATCTTCGCGTTTAATGAAAGACACTGCCGTTATTATTTTCGCTGTTTTCTGTAAAGTATAACAAACTGTTATATTATCAAATAAATAAGACAAATTTTTTTTTTAAATTTGTAGTCAACCATTCTCTGCTCTTGACTTCGATGAACGCAGCGAAAATACGAACAACTGTGTCTTTGATGAAACGTGAAGATAATGTTGATATGTGAAATACTCTTATTGCTATAGCGATAGTAAAATTAATCTTGAGTTATATGATGTTAATGCGGGTTGCATACACGCGCCTGAAACACTGGAACGGCTTCATTTGACGCGTGGGAATAGCGTAACGATAAGAGCCAGTGTCCCACGCTTGACGAGAAGCATATCGCCTCTATTCGCAGCGCGCCAAACTGGCGTGCAAGGTTTTCCTTGTAGTCTTCTTCCTACAGGTCTTTAAGAGTGCGTGGTAGACAAATAAACGCTGCAAACATCAATTGGTATCTACGCTTTTTTCGATGCCAATAGGGATAAAATACTCAATGACAATCCTAGACAATGGTATTTGAAAATTTTATGAGTAAATATTTATCCAGAATTACTCATTCGTTACGCGTAATCTCTTGCGCCGCAGTTAAATGCACGAGGTTCCGGCGTCAGAGATTGTGCCTCAGAAGTTCGTAACACTGGAAACAATTTTGTTTAAAACGTTGGCTAAAACTGCTATCTAGGATTGCCATTGTTTAATTTTTGCAAATTGGCTTCAAGAAACCTACAGTCATAGATTAATGCTTTTAGCGTGGAATTATGTACCACGCCCACTTAAGCTGTGAACACAACATTTTATTTTTGAATAGTGTGAAGTAAAGACCAACTCATGCCTCTCGTTTTGCACTTTTCGAATTCAGGTAATATTTTCGGAGTCAAAGCAGTCTTTAAAAACCAGTTTTTTTAAAGCCATTTTGAGAGGTTTGAAAAACATGTTTCTAACAAACGTGCTGAATGTATGAAAACATAGAAGCATAGTGTCAAGTGTGTGTTATTTTCTTAGATAAACATAATATGAATAGTTTAAGCGGTTTCGCGTAAAAAAGAATGCGCGTAACACGCTGCTACGCCGTCCATGCGCCAGCCGAGGACTCCTCTTAAGGGCGTTCACGTGGCAAAAATGCATATTTTTATATTCGCAAGGCATAGTGATCGCTTAATATACGTTACTTTTGACTACTTTTTCAACTTGCAAATTTTTTTAACTCTTATAGTTTTCCCATAGTGACTTGACAAAGTCGAAATTTGCAAGTTATGGGAACATGGTAGTAACAAAAACCACGTGTCTTACTTGAATGAAATAATTTACATTGAAATGAGATATTATGGGCAATATGAGATCCCTTTGTACTTAAAAAAAAAAAAACTCTGAAAATTATGACAACGTACTTTATTTAAAACAATTTTAAAAATACAAAAGGACTGTTATGTGTTTTTTAATAGTTTAGTATATTGCCCATAATATCTAATTTCAGTGTAAATTATTTCATTCTGTTTTTGTTATTACTATTGTTACCGTAATTTACGAATTCTGACTCTGGCGTGCTGCTATGGGAAAACTGTGAGAGCTAAGAACTGTTTACAAGTGGAAAATGTACTCACTCATGTCTATAAAACGAACACTATGTCTTGAAAATATAAATTAATGCATTTTTACCAGGTGAACACCCTTAACAGGTGTGGATGGCAGCGGGTACGAATATTGAGTCCTACGGTCATATCGCTCTTCTCGGAGCACATATCTTGGGATGACCTCCGAGGACTGAATGGAACACAGGACGAGTCTCGCCAGACCACGCCAACATGGCCGACCAGAGAGGCGGACCGGGAGAGGATACCACGAGATGAGGCGAGTTTTTTGTGTGCGTCCCTCCCAACCCATCCTGTATGCCGTGTCCCGGCCGCCATAAAACAGAAAGGTAAGGGCGGATCGTGGAAGGAAGGCAAAAGGAGGGTGGGGGAAGAGAAGAAAGGACCTGGGAGAGAGAAGAGGCCGCGGGACTTAATTACTTTATGGATTTTAATTAACGACAAATTTTTAGTGCTCCAGGCCTTTCCTTTCGGGGCACCCACCTACCTTCCCCTTTACTTTTCCTATCCTTCCTCGGCGTTGATAAGTAGGGGCGCGCTTACTGATAGGGGTAAAAACCTAATGATCCTGTTAGATAAGGGGAACGGCTCCGTGACGGAGAAGCTTATTCTTCAAGTTCTAAATTCAACTGTAAAGGGACTCCAAAAGCATGCTGAGGCGAGGTGGGACATCCTAATTTCGTTGTAAACACGACCTCAAGAGTGTTGGTTAGTGCACCGGGATATTATGGTGGATTTCTATATGATCTTACTCTACCTGATACTGGGATGTCGTCTTACTCATCTGATTCGAGCGGGGAAAACTTTCCCTAGATGATACGGATGTATTGTAGCCTCGTGAGATAATGCTATAGAAAACTTGTTATTTAAACCTGATTATATGAAAAAATTTCATTCTATATACTGCAACCGTAAACAAAAGGATTTTGTGTAGTATCTAAATGCATAAAAATTTCAAACAGGGTTCCTCCTTGAAGTCACGGTAGCGTAAGATAGCAATTTCTAAGACGTGCGAATTTTAATTTCATCTAAGTGCGCGCGTGTGTATGTGTATATAGATGCAACATTGAAATCATTTCTCGCAATTTTTATTTTCAGCTGGTGGTATTTTTTATATTTTTATGAATAGCTGTAAACATTAAAATGTACACGCCTTTGTTTTTCATATAACCTTATATAATATTAATTAATTGTATATAACCTAATACAATAATAACGTATGAGTAGAGATGATGGTTTATAGCGGGAAAACTTGACTATTTGCTAGGCTTCAACGTACGTTCAGCTTATCAAAAGATTACTGGCTTTTCCTTGTACGCGAAGCTGCTGCCCTATTTGACTAAGCCAATAAGAATACCGCTATTTTAATATTTGATGCACGTTATTGGTCTATAGATAGGGCCACGATTTTGTCGCGAAAAGATTTTTGCCCCACTTTGTTTCAGTGACTCACGTGCACATCGGCAGTTCTGTTTCAAGGTTATTGGCAGCGCGTCTTTCTTCAGACACGTTTCTCATTTGACTGCACCAATCAGAATAAGATTATTGTGAGTCTGTACGTCTATAATTTGCCAAGGCCACTGAGAGTAAAATCATCCAACCACAGACGATGTAGCAGAGCTGCATGTGTGCACATGACGCATCGAAACCAAATGTTGCAAAAATCTTTTCGCCATAAAATCGCGGCTCTATCTATAGACAACTACGTTGTGTCAGTGTTTTCAAGGCTATGTTGGCACAAAACATTTTCGCGATATACCATCATCTCTACGTATGAGAAAGGCTCCCGTGGGAAGGGTATCATATCCCTAGGGCAGACTACTGGGTGCTTGTAGGTGTTTACCGAACTCTAAAGGAGGAAATGAAACAAAGTCATACAATGGAGAAGCTACGGAATATGGTTGACGTAGGAAACGGGAGTACTATGAGAAAACTCGCAGGACCAACGACAACGTCTGTCACGTTTCCTACATTCTAAACATTGGCGACCGACCCTGTCAGGATCGTAATACAGTAAAAATGCAGGGAAGTCTTTTGCTGGTGATGACAAGCGATGTCTCTTTATGTTCCTTTTTATTAATATTTTTTTTTGCTGTGTTAAGAATAATAAAAACGTTTTATCCTCTTGTTTGTGTCCTTTCTCCTCTCGCCACCCACCGAGGCGATCCGGATTCGATTCCCGGCGGGGTCGGTCCCCGGATTTTCGCATGTGGGAATCTTGTCGGACGATGCCGTTGGTCGGCGGGTTTTCTCAGGGGTCTCCCGTTTCCCCCGCCATTTAATTCCGGCGCCGCTCCATACTCGTCTCATGTCACCCCTCATCAGCGCTGGAGACCTCGATGTTACGCGCTGACCAAAATCTCTCTCACTCTCACTCGTGTCCTTTCTTTCTTGTAATTTGTGACGTCACTACAGCGCCAGGAAAGCGTTTCCGACCATGCATTGCTGTGTGATTCCCCATCTTCTGGGTGTACACTATCTCTCCTGAAAGTTTGTTACCGCTGTTCTGATACATCCTGTGTGTGTTTATGTATACATATCTGTGTGTGGCTTGGAGCTAAAAAGGAGACAATGTCAGATCCTGTATCCTATAACATTGGCGTTTTTAGCACTAAGTCATCCAGGGGTGCCCACAAGGGGGGATCATTTAGAATTTTGGGGTAGGGGGGTTAAGAATAAAATGTTAATCTTAAAGGAAACATGTTTTCATGACTGTACAAGTGCTATCTTGGTATTACCTACATAGTAGGCTAGTAAAAAACCAGAGCAGTTGTATTCGTTTACGATTGTTTTTACGAAATGGTAGCCTAAATATTTCTCCAGTACTGAAGTGTAACTCGTAGTAATTTTTTTTGAGTGGGATTGGCACCCCTGTCATACAAATACATGTCTGTTATGAGCTACAAGTACGCGGTTTTCACCGAATGATTTAGACCAGCTTGTTCACATCTAGCCTTGCTTCATGGTTATTGTTTTATCTCTCCCGCGGCTTGTGTTTCTACCCGCGAGTCGCACACGTTTGGTACGCTGTAACATTGCTCTGATTGGTGCAGTGGAATTATGAACGTGTCTGCGCAGTTACATGCTGCCAACAACAGCGAAACACAGTGTCACAGGTGCACGTAAGATACTAAAACAACCTGGTGAAAAAAATCCTTCCGTTAAAAACAGCTATCCCTATCGATAAGAAAACAAAATCCGTCAATTACCAGCATTCAAATTCGTAACCTTTCTCGCAGGATCCCGCGTTTTCAAAAACTGTAATGTTCACAGTGAGTGAGAGGTTATGGTCAGCGCTCAACATGGAAGTCTTGTGGTGAGTATGGAGCAGCGCTGGAATGAAAGGGCGGGGGAAATGGGAGATCCACGAGAAAACCCGCCGGCCAACGTCATCGTCCGGCACTATTCCCACGTGCGAAAATCCGGGGATCGAACCCGGATCGCCTTGGTGGGAGGCGAATGATCTGACCATTCGACCACCGCGGCCCCTGTGATGTTTAGAACTGCACATAATGTTAAGGGCTTGTTTCCGAGGTTTTTTCAGACTGGTTCCAATAACTCAAATTTTCTTTAATCTAAAGTTTTGTAAAAATTTGAGTCAATGTGCAATCACACGATGCACAATACTGTGGACGCGTTTTTTAAAATAATGTACCATTCGCCAGCAAATAAAATAATTTCCTTAATTTTTGCTTATTTTCACGACGAAAAACGT
>PNEQ01051101.1:129526-158629 GCA_003012365.1 Medauroidea extradentata
AAAAAAAAAAAAAAAAAAAAAAAAAAAAAAAAAAAAAAAAAAAAAAAAAAAAAAAAAAAAAAAAAAAAAAAAAAAAAAAAAAAAAAAAAAAAAAAAAAAAAAAAAAAAAAAAAAAAAAAAAAAAAAAAAAAAAAAAAAAAAAGTTCAGTATAATTCTACAAAAAAATTCAGCTACAAATTATAACATATAAGTGTCAAACCTGTGCAGCGAAATTTTGATATGAGTATTAGGTAGAAAAAAAAAATTTCGAAATCACTGCAAAACTCCATAACAAGGCCTTAAGGTGGCCGGCCGTGTGTACATATTCTGCGCGTTTGAGGCCTAGAAGCGCGGGAGTGATAAGGACGAGACAGCACGGGTATCACTTGTCACACTAGCCTCTAGGCGCAAGTCACTGAACTGCCTATAGTCTTCTCGCCAACAACTCGCCTATTTATGATACCTTTAGCGGTGACTGTATTATTCTATGACGTAATATTAATGGCAAAGATGTATTGTGCATACCTATACGTTTTAAAATATTCTGCGGCAAGATATGCTTACCAAAAAAAACCCAAAACACCCATTTTTCAACATTATCGGCCATTGTTGTAGTGAACTTGAAATGAGTATAAAAACGTGGAATGTACTCATAATTTTATTCCTAATCAGACGTTACTCATGCGCTTTTAGCAGTTTTCGAATAATCCGTTAACAGCCGAAGCAATGGACACCGCTCGAAAACCTCCTTAACTTGCAGCTCAAATGGAGAATTTAACGTTTTCTTGCTGAGCCACCCTTTAACGATTTCCCGTGCTGTGAAGTATTCAGGCTACGTAAATAATTTGTTTATTAACACTCAGGCCACAAGTGATTAGCCCGTCAATACGAAGCAGGGACATTTAAACCCTAATCGTTGTCCTGGTTGGTAATGGGTGCTGGATAAATAAATGAAACCTTCAACTTCCTGATAGCGTCTCGGAATAGTTGTAATCGTGACGTCGTTTATGTACGCCCGTTAGATTGTTAATGGCGCAAGGGTTCCTCGGGGGGAAAGAATTTCTGGGAGAGTGAATCGTTACTCTCGACCCCACCCCACTGTCGCATTTAAACCGCGCCAGTCGAAGCAACTACGGAGAGGCTTTTCCGCAGTAAAAAGGCAAAGGAATCACCTTCGCGGGGAAACGAATTCTTAATTTCTCCCCAGTTATTTGGGAGGACATTTTAAAACGCCGATGAAACATCTTGTAAAAAGGCGTCCCGAGCGAGTGTGAAACATAAAAAGAAAGAAGAACTCGAGAACGGTTTTACCCTCCGTGGACATTATCTCGGCAGAGTAGGGAGAATTGAAATCTCGCTTTGTTACGCGTTCCTTTTGGGTCCTTGTGGAACTTACAATAAAATCCTTAGCAGCTTGATTCTGGTCCCCCTTCTCCCCGTCCTTGCTCCTCGTCGTGTCTTCGTCGTCGTATGAGGGGGAGAATTTCGGGCTGGCCAAGTGTTGAAGGTATGGATGTGGCGGGAGAACGATGTGGCCGGAGGGGGGAGGGGAGGTGCAGAGTGTTTCACTATGATAGTCCCGAGGAACAAATGGCCGCTGCTTAGCCCTGGTTTTGAATAATATAGTTAGGTGAATGGCGACCGGCCGGCCATAAACCGCTTGTTTTGAGGACACGCGAGGACGCGGCCTGACACTTGATTGCGTGGACGACAGGCCCATCCTGGCCAGCTCTTAACAAAGCCATCGGGTCGCGGGGGGAGGGAGAGACCCCCCGATGACATTTGTGTGTATTTACGCCGTGTGGAACTGGTTTAGTTAGCTATCTCGGCGGCAATCGAGTCGCCCGCGTGGGAATAAATTAGGCGGCCGATATCACCGGCGACCACCCTTCCACCCAACCTCCCCTCTTCCCCGCCAAAAAAAAATTCCCGCTCGTGGTCAACACCTTATCACCGACGATAATATCCTCCGATTCATGTCCCACCTCCGCGATTTAACAACTACTTTGCATTTTATTCCGACGTTCGTTTCCGCCGTTAAGGTCGTGTCGTCGTGCAGATTACACTTAATTACTTAATTTTTTACCTACTCCTCCGCCTCTCCACCCTCCCACGTGCCACGTCTTCTCTGCTCTTCGGCGCCGAAACGTGTGTTGGGATATACGCGCACTTGGGTACGCGGAGCGAAGTATGCTGATGGGCAGCTCCAGAGGCAGTAAAACCTGCCCCGACGAGCGGTAATTAGTTTCCACGATTGTTTTCGGCCGTGTCGAAGGATTCCAGAGGTCCGGGCATTAGCGCTCTGAGGGTGTTGCCGTGGGAGAATTTATTGCGCGCGAAGCAAATGACGGGGCGAAAAAAAAGACATACGAGATGTAAAGTAGATGAGGGTCAGAGACTGAAAAGAGATCAAAAGAGGGAAGGGGGCAGATCTCTACGAGCAGACGATTAGCGGCAGCACCGTGTTTATGGTAGGAGCATTCCAAACCAGATCTAATGACAAATACTGCAAATTGACCGTTGTTATTTAATGTCCCCGAGCTCGTTAAGTGCGATAATACAATCATTAGGTCCCGCGTTGGTTCCACACGTTCTTTGAAATTCGCTGGCACGTCAAATGTGGGATGAGTGACGTTTATGACGACTGGAATAGAAAAAAAAAAGTTTGCGGTTCTTCTATTTCGGACGGTTGGTCGTTAACAAATTTTTACGTGATTTTTTTTTCTCCGACCGCCTACGTTAAACAGGATGAACGTTCGAAAAAATTAAGTTTCACGCGGCGTTAGGCAACTCCGCTGTTTCACGGGTTATTAAGGTCGGGTTTCAAATAAATAGTGTGTACACTCCCACTCTCGCCCACTCTGGTTCACTCTTCAATCAAATTGAGACAGCCACCCTCGAATGCACCCTCGAAGAACTGCAACCTAGCGTGAGATGAGGAAAACTTGGAAAATAAATGAATGCAGAAAACTCACAGCAAACGTTTTCCAGTTCAAGTTTTAGGTTATGGTTGGAATATGAAGGAAAACAAAGATGTCTTCCCGCAGAGTGAGCGAGAGGGTGCAGCGAGAGAGCATCATCACTCACTCTGGCTCACTCTCCCTTTTGCCCACTCTACCTCGAATTTGTGACAGCAGAGAGTACACTCTGTGACGTCAAGATGGTGCGAGAGAGTGCTCTCTGAGTTATTTACAGCCTCAGTGTTTATGTACCGTGCTATTTTGATAGTTTTTGCTATCTTACATAGAATGTAGCACAACATGTTACTTACTAAAAACTATAAACTAAACAGAAAACGCCACTTATTTAGTATTCTAAGTTGGTCACGTGCCTGTGTCTACTTAGGTAACTTAAAATAATTCCAACTGGAACATGGTCTGATGTTTCAATTTCGTCCTCCCAATTTTTTTTCTCTTCTGCTGAAAAACAAATATTCCTTTGACTCCCAGGAAGGCTATGCTTAGAGCCACTATTAATTGGTAGAGACACTGGAAAATCGCGAAAATATTTAACATAGTCTCCAATAAACTGTAGTATCTCAATCGTGACACGCGTGAACAGTTTTCTGGCAAATCACACACGTTCTGTGTTAAACTGTACAGTTATAATTGGGTCTGTTGAAGAGGGACACGGTGCTTCATATAAACAATAGCCAATATAAGTGCAAAACCTTCAGTGTTATACATAGCATGTTGGAGCCTAGCAAACAATCGACTCTTCCCGCGATTTACCAGTGTCTCTAATAATTGCTGAAAATAATTTGACACCAATTTTTTTTCTCTGGCTTACGTCCACGTCTGCAGTTCTGCTTCATGGTTATTGGCAGCATGACATTGTCGCAAAGGCTTCGCTTGCTTGTCTGCACCAGTCATAGTAAGGTTATTGTAGCTCTACATGTCTGTGATTGGTAGGGTTATGAACTTTTCGCGAAAATAATTTGGCCCCAGTTTGTTTCAGTGTCTTACGCACACATCTACAGTTCTACTTCGTAGTTAGTGATTATATGTTTTAATTCTCGCTTGTCTCGGGGTTTTACCCACAAGTCACAGACGTGTGGTGTTGCAGTAACCTTACTGTTATTGGCACAGTCAAATGAGGTACGTCACTTCACAAAGACACGCAGCCAGTTACCACTAAGAACTGCAGATGGTCGCGTACGGCAATGAAACAAACTCGGGAAAAATTATTTTCGCGGTAAGTTCATGGCTGGAGATGATGCCTTATAGCGGGAAAACTTGACTGTTTGCTGGGTTTCAACACACTTTTAGCGTATCGGAAGATTAGGGACTTTAGCTTATACTTGGACCTGTTACCCTATTTGACTGAACCAATATGAATCCCGCTGTTGTAATATTTGATGCCTGTTATTGGTGAGTAGACAGGTACGTTGTGTCAGAAATATATCAGTCAGCCAACCACATTTGTTGCAAGAAACTACAATGTTTTCGAGGGTATGTTGGCAGAAAGCATTTTCGCGATGTACCATCATCTCTATTCTTGGCCATAGTGATTAGTGGGTAGAACCAAAAAGACCATTAACCACGGAGCAGAGCTGCAGGTATGCAAGAAGGCATTGAAACAAGCTTGCACGAAAATATTTCTACCAAAAATTACTTGTTCTAGTCATTTATATTGCGGACTTGTATGAAAGTTAGAGGCAGGGGAAAAGGGGAGATAAATTCTTAAGCGCCCTGTACGGCAGGGGATGAATACTGTTGCAGCGTATTAGGAAAAAGTAATTTTTTTTAAAGGAAATACTACTGAATGTGTGTCCGATATCTTTATCTACGAAAAGAAAACACATTTAAAACTATGATTCTCTATTTTTGTTTTCTAGACTTCATGCTAAGAAACATGATTTTGGTACACCTCAAAATGGCTGAAAAGGTTTTTTTATGACTGCCCTCACGTGAAAAATACAAACCAAAATCGTGTAATAAAAACAAAGAAGCACAAGGTAGACATTACTATGCACTTTCCGCAAATAAAAAAGTATAATCACCGCTTAAGGGGGAGTGTTAGACAACTTTATTGTATTGTAAGTTTTTGAGCCATTACATTTATTCAAGTTGTATTATCAAAATTTTCTCTTCGACAAAGCATAGGATATATTCTTGACAAACTGCTTGATATAAATAGTAATGATTTCTTCCGTTATTTTGTCATGCAGAATCATTCCAAGAGAATTATAGGTAGAGTTTCAAGAATTCTCTTACAATGATTCTGCATGACAAATTAATGAAAGATTCCATTATTATTTATGTTAAGCAGTTTACCAAGAGTATGTCCTATGCTTTGTTGAAGAAAAAATTTTGATAATACTACTTGAATAAATTTAATGGCTCAAAAACTGAAAATATTATAAAATTGTCTTAAAGTCCCATAGAAAATAAATTCAATGTCCAAAAACCCTACACACCGTTTTCGCGTCTTGCGAATACAGGCGATACGGTTGTTGGCACACGAGCCAGTCTAGCCCTTATCGTCTGTCTGTTTCCGTACTTCAGATTGAAGCGTCGACACAGTCACGGCATACAAGACGAATCGTCCGATGGTTTACCACTTTTGCTTCGCATTCAGCTTCCTCCGGAATAATTATTATGCTTTATACGCGCGCCTCGAATAATTTCCCTTATTTTTAAATATCAGTTGAATTAAAATTATGTGGGAACATTGACTTTTGTAGCTGTAAGTGATTCATGACTATTTTAATTAAAAGTACGGGAGAGAGAATTGCTGTTTGTCCATAGCAAAGATGACCTTCTGCCACAGTGAAAAACTGCCGTAAATGTGATTACGGCGTTCATGAAAATGATATATCTATGTGCTCGATGTATTCAGTACTTGGAAAACTCTTTTGTCTTTTCAATTATCGTATTTCTAACACAATAAAAATCATTCTTTGTGAAAATATATACGGATGTGCCTGGTAAAGAAAATTATTTATTTTAACGTCTCGCCTGTTCACCAAAACTGATCCTTATTTGTTCAGGCCTTTTTGATAGAACTTTGGGTCATTAATTTATGAGACCGAAATTTGAAGGCAATATTCTCAGTTCTCGTTGAAGGTACGGGAGGGAGGAGTTGGGAGGAATCTATCCAATGTGAATTTTTGACAGTCATCTTCTCGTAAACAAACACTTCTTCACCACATGTCTTCTGTTGTAATTGTATTGTAAGATGTCCACCTGTGCTTCATAAATTTAAATTTTATTTTTTATAATATTTTAACTTCGTAAAATAATTTCCATAGCACCACATTGCAGTGTGCCGACAACTGCTTTCCAGGCCCTTGTTAGTAAAATTATTACTAAATTTCGACTGTGTGTTAAACTGTGTGACTTGGAATAAAGCAATTATGTATTTGTTATTTTTTTTCGAGCCTTGGCAGAGGAAGTAGCGCGTGGGAGTGTACGTCGCGCACAAGGCAGAAGCTACGCACAGGAAAGAAGCCGTCGTGTACATTTCCCTATCGTTAAAATGGATCTGTTTGCTCTCAGGAGGGCAGCCCTGCCATAAAGGAGCACCGTCCCCTGGGCTCCCCTGCTCGTCGGCGGCCACAAACACACACACACACGCACATACACGCACGCACTCTCTCTTCCTCCAGTTGGCTCGCGCGTGTTTATGCCCGTGTTTGTCTTCTGGCCGTGGAGTGGGTGCGCGCGCGCTTGGAGCCCAGCCCTGAATACATACCGCGGTGTCTTCCCTCCCCTCTTCACCCCCCCTCTCAACCGTCTCACACCCCTCCGAGCTGGTACATCCGCCCAAAATACTCACGATGTGCACGCACGTGATCGTCGCGAATTTGTTTCGGTGTACATGCTCCCGGGATCGTGGTGAATTCGGTCGAGTGTACACGAAGACTTTCTCCGGCTTTCCAAGACGTAGCGGGCACGAAGACCACTGACCACGATTTAAAATCCGGCAAAGCTTCTTGCTTTCGTAATGCCATTTGTGCATTACTTTAGACATCGTACAAACAGGGTCCTATCGAATTTTCGTACGTTGACGGACGATGTGTCGTTACGTGTGTGCAATGTTGTCTTTCATAATGGATTAGAATTTGTATCGATTACTAGCGCAGTTCATTGTCTCTCTTAGATCGACTTAGTACGTGACCACACCCCAATCCTATAGCAATCTCGTAAATATGTATGTGTACATTTTTGGTACGTGTGTCTTGCAAAAGTAAACCCTGTCGTTGTTACACGTTTGTGTGTTTTCAGAGACGTATATGAGTCCTGTAATTTTATGTATATCTGCAGACTTTTTGTAATTCTCAGGACCTCTCAACCTGAATTTGACATGTCTTGCAGCAAGTTTCGATTGCTTGTGATTTAACGAAACAACTCAACGAGCATAAATTCGTGTCTTACCTTAAAAAAGAAATCACATGTCGAATAATGTCCGCATAATTTTAAAGAATTCAGTTCATTAGAAAGGTGTTGTTCGTACTCTTCAAAATGTCTAAAGACGCCATTTTTCAGTCTATCACTACAATTACACTGGGAAGTACTTCCTGATGCAGTTGTTAGGGGAAGTATGTAGCCCAATCAATCAATCTGACGCAGTCACGAGTAGTGTGGACCGGACGCGTGAGATGTGCTGTAGCGTGGTACTGAAAGTATTTTTTTGTATAACCATTAAAAATATTTCCTATTCGTTTACCTACGAAAATAAGACACACTTCAAACTGTCCCTATGATTTTAAAAATGTCGTCCACTAATAAAAAAAACGTGATTACTAACCTCCTCAAAAGTGCTAAAAATTACTTTTTTCTCACGGTGCTGTAGCTAAGGAAATGTCAACCGTAATTGTAAAACAAAATTATAGAAACTTGCATTGGACTTTACCATATACTTTCCACAAAAATAACAGGCTCTCGTCGCTTGAAGTCACGTTGAAAAACGCTTTCTACGAAAACACTGCACGTTAGTTTAAGTCTTCGCGCCTAGAGGCGATGAGGTGTTTGACGGACGTGTTGTGTTCGACTTATCGCCTTCCCCGTTTCCGTGCCTCAAATGTAATAAAAAACTAACGTCAATTACCGCCGACCAGCGGCATCGTCCGGCACGATTCCCACATGCGAAAATCTGGAGTGCCAAACCCGTCGGGAATAGAACCCTGGTCGCCTTGGTGGGAGGCGAGATCTCTAATCACTTCGCCAACCACGGCCCACACGTTCTGTTAGACCCAGATATAAAGTGAAAACTTGATTCTGCTGCGTGGATTGATATTGTACAGTACTGAACACCACCAGCTTACCTTGTAACTGCTCAAAGTTCTTCAACAGCTCCACCGTGGAAGGTACAATTTTTTTCTTATCCTGTCTCTTTGCGATTGGTCTGGGAGTTTGTCGACTTTACCTGCTGTCTTTTGATTCTTCATATTCTTTGAATTATCGTTCTATATCCATCAGTGTAGTTAGGTCTTGGATAGAGCTGTTGGCTAAGGACGAAAGCCGATGACAATTGATTTAATTTATAAAATTGTATCTGCTCACGACACGCCACTGCGTCATTGTGATGTAGCCACAAGGGATTGTGACGAATTTGGCCGGGTGTATCTATTCGTGCGCGCGTCCCAGCGGGAAGGAAGAGAAAGAGCGGGCCGGCGCTCTCGCACAATAAGTTTTATGTCTCCTCGGAAAAGGACGTTACCAGCATTTTATTAAGTTATTAAAACTGTCTTGGGACATGGGAAGTAAGCGTGGTGCGGTTGGGGGGAGGGGAGGGATGCGTGGGTCCCTGGTGACGAACGGCTTCACGACCGAGACCCGAAAGAGAGGTGTAGTTGCGCAAGTGGCCAAGGGTTCGTACCCGGCATTGTCTCCGGGGCGATCCATAGCTCACGTTTTACGACGTACCAACAAGATGAATATTAATACTCGTGGCCACGCTCCGCGGGAGAGGGCAGGGTGTGAGGAGCGAAAAAGTTGGTAGGAGGAATGAATTTTGGGTGGAGGAGGGGGGAGGGGGGATGGACTGCCCAGTAGGGGCCGCGGCAATGTTCCTCAGACACGCACATTCTTCAGCTCCTGCTGGAATGTACCAAGAGCAGACTCGGGCGGCGCGCCTCGGCCCTCGGCTTTCCGAAGAGGAAGGAGTCTTCAGCTGATTACATTAAGGGGTCGGTTCACTGGAAAATTTAATTGATTAATTTTTTTTTGTACGTGATATGGTTTGTTTTGTAGGCATATATTGTAACTATTTTTACTGTAACGAATTTTTTTTTAGCTTTTATAGTTGTTTTGTATTATATTAAAATCAAAATTTGCAAAAAAAAAAATTACACTGAAGAATAGTGTCATGGACTATGACATGTATAAAACATATTAATTAGTTTTTTTTTTTGTATTTTAAAAATATTTGTTTAAAAATGAGGAATTTTGTATTTTAAATTAATTATTTTTAAGTGCAAATAAAAAGTTAGTTCCTACCCGCGCGACAGAAGCTGGAAAGCGACGGAGCTGTAAGGTCGACCTAGAGCGGGCATCAAATGCCGCATCGCCTCAACGAACCAAGCGCTGAACTAGCGTGCAAGCTTCCCGCCGAACGGTTTTTACTATGGGACACTAAGCGGTGACCGTATAATTTTATTGGTGGAAAGTCTGCAGTAAAGTTCAGTGCACGTCTCAATCTTAGTTTTACACACATCCAGTTAGTACATTTTGAAGAACGGCAGTCTGATAAGGTAGTTTTGAGCTATTTTGGAAGAGTAGGCGGGGCCCTTAAGTTGCCTCCCTACCTGCGCTTCAAATGCCTTGCAGCGAGTTACGACTATTATTTTTATGACGAAACTATTTAACGCGCAATATATGTGTATACCTACGAAAAAAACACCAACTTAAAATTATGTTGCTATAGTTTTAAAAATTCAGCAAGTTTTTTGGAAACATCATTTTCGGGCTTGTCAAAAAAGCCAAAATTTGTAGGTTAACTTTCAAGAATTCTCTTGCAGTGATTCTGCATGGCAAATTAATTAAAGTTTCTGTTATTATTTATGTGAAGCAGTTTACCAAGATTAAATCGAATGCTTTGGCGAAGAAAAAAATTTTATAATACAATCTTAACAATCTGAATAAATGTTATGGCTAAAAAAATTGAAAATGCAATAAAATTGCCTAACACTCCCCTTAGAGTACGTGGTAGATAAATAAACGCTGAAAACATCGATTGATTCCTACGCTTTTTTCGAAGCCAATATGGATAAAATACTGTATGACAATCCTAGAAAATGGTATTTGCCAACTTTATGAGTAAATATTATCCAGATTCACTAATTCGTTATACATGATCTCTTGCGCCGCAGTTAAATGCACGAAGTTCCGACGTCAGAGATTGTACCTTGGAAGTTCGTAACACTGGAAACAATCTTGTTTAAAACGTTGGCTAAAACTATTGTCTAGGATTGCTATTGTTTGATTTTCGCAAATTGGCTTCAAGAAACCTACAGTTATATATTAATGCTTTTAGCGTTGAATTATGTACCACGCCCTCTTAACCAGTGATGTCTGGTGACGTGCCGGTTCGTGTGTGAGAGACAGCTTCTGTTCGCTCCCACAGCTGCCGATTTCCGGTGCAGCTGCCCCAAGTGACATAGGTAGCACATCCGGTCACGTACGTCGTGTTGTGAAGCTCCGATGTTAACTTCTGTGAAACTAGTATCTGCGGCAAGTTTTCAACTTTTATTTCTTTATTTTAAAATTATTGCATATAATTATGTACTTGCTGCTTGACTAATTTGATATTCTTACACACTTAACATAGATACGTATTTTAAAGAAAATTTAAGCTTAGGCTTCCTCGCTCTGTAAGTTGACGTTGGATACACTCAGTTGGTATAAAACAAATTTAAAGTATTTTTTTAGAACTAGTGAATAGTTTTAAAGCTCTAAAGCTGACAGTAAACTGTTAAGGGCGTTGGACCAGTAAAAGTTATTTTTTATTTTTAAATATTGGTGCCAAAAACTTGTTTACACTTAAGATAAGACGGCATATCCCCAAATAACAAATTAGTCCCCATAGTTTTGGTATTCACTCATCACAGTCACAAAATAACCGTTGCGGTGTAGCCAAAATTAAAATAAAAGTAATTTACGTATAAAATCAAAATTGCAGGATCTGAAAGTCAGCGTATCAGTACATAAGTGTTTGAGGTAAGTTAGTTTTGAAAATTTTATTAGCAGACACACCTCAAAGTTATGCAAAAATTCACTCATATTCATCAATTAAAATAAGAAAAATATAAAAGTTTATTTACTTTGAAATAGCTCGTAGCATTTGGTGTCAATCTTGTATGTGCAAGTTATTATAATTATTTTTTTTTAATTTTAGCTACATCGTAACTGCAATTTTGTGACTTTGACGAGTGTTTATGCAAAAACTAAGGTGACTATTTTTTTTACTTGATAAATTGACATGTTGTCTGATGTATACAAATTTAACAGTATTTGGCACAAATATAAAATGATGAATTTTTACCGCTACTGAAAACCAAATCCTATTCGAGCTCCTTCACTACTGTCGCGGTGAAGCCATGGAACGGTTTGCCATCTGAATGCTGAAATATAAAAAATGTCCGTACTTTTAAGAGTAAAGCAAATAAGTACACTCTGGATCACTCCAGTGGATAAGGGGATTAGGCTAAATTTTCGAGATATTTGTGTTTAAATATGTATGCATGTTTGAGAATGAATGATTGTGTGAGAGGGCAAGGTAATTTATTTATGGGTAATTGTTGTTGTACAGTGTTAAGAGTGAGTTAATCACCATCTTGAATTTTTGTATTTTGTTTTATAACTTTTCTTCTGAGTAAATTTTTGAAACTTTGACCTAACTACGGAATAGTATACACGTTGACAGAATGTTAAGACACCATGAATCTTTATTTACGTTCGTTACTGTAGTTACAGATCGAATTGCAGTTAAGAAAGTAATAAGAATATTATAAGTGCAATCCGATCTGTGACAACAGTAACGACGAAAACATATTTCCGGTGTTTAAAATTCTATCGCTATGTATTCTGTACCGTAGTTAGGTTAAAGTTCCAAATATTTATCCAGAAGAAAATATATGACACAAAATACAAAAATTCGAGATGGTGACTTGTCACTCACTCTTAAGTTATATTCTTTATTTTGTATTTTCTTTTTGTAATTTTTGCATCGTGAAATTGTGTTGGCTATGTGTCCAGTTTAAGAAGAAGCGACTATACCTTAAGGCTCGGTTTCAGTCGCCATATCGAATTTGATAATTTTTCGCTTTTTTTTTTTTTTTTTTTTTTTTTTTTTTTTTTTTTTTTTTTTTTTTTTTTTTTTTTTTTTTTTTTTTTTTTTTTTTTTTTGAATTCTGAGAAGAAAAACGTTATATCGGCGACTATACCGCAAATTCTATTAACCTTGAGATACAATACAAGCATGGAAATAGAGCTAATAATGTATAATTAGGTCGAAATTTGTCGGGCAAATTATGAATTTATAAAAATTTGCTACACAGATTGTGGCGTAGGTCCCTAATTATATGTTAACAACTGAATGGCAAGCCCTGTACTGTAGCGAAAAATAAATAGAATTAGAGGCGTGATCGCATATTTAACATTTTTCTTCTTAGAGTTCGAAAAGAGCGAAATATAATAATATTTCAATATGGCGACTGAAACGGAGTAAACTGTACCTCTGAAATAAAGAAATAAATAATAAGATTTTAATATACTTGACACGTCTACGCAGTCTGGAGAAATTAAATTTTTTTACAAACGTAAGGGTAATATCTCATGACATAAAAAAATACCGAGCGAACCTTACAAAGCGTAAGTATTACTATCAATTAACTGTGCAGGTCATAAAACTCGAAAGAAAAAAAATTATAATACACGATGGAATTAATGAGTCTGCTTTGCGCAGCTATAGCTTTTTTTTTTTTGTCTCGTTGGCGAGTATGCTCGATTAATCTGGGTGAAGCGGCATCTAAACTATCTCTGCGCGCGCCTCTCAGAGACAGAATTACGTGCCAACTTTTCTTCCCAAGACTCCCGTGCCGTTCCAGTAATCGCATGCCTTCGAAATGTCACAAGATTTCACGAGCCCCAATGTCAGTAGTTTTCTTTTATTTTGTAATATATTTGGAGCAGTTATACGTAGGTTAAATAATTCTTCAAAAGTAACTGGCCAGATAATGACATTTTTTAATGGATCGAGTATTCGACATTCCTTGTGCCAAGGGATGATCTCAGTTTCGCTTTTTTTTTGCCCCTAAATTTATGGCTTGCTGCCGAGTGACTTGGTGTGACGGAAAACACGCTAGAATTAAATTTGTGATGCGGGTGGGTGGGGTCCCAGGCCAGATTCCCAGCTCCTTCCATTCTGATTTCAATCTTCAATGGTTTCCCGAAATTGCTCCAGAATAAAGTTGGAATGGTTTATTTACGAAGGATTTGTTCCTGCCATTGTCTCAATTTGTGTCTCGCTGTCGACTAGACGCCGTTTTCGGATTAAGAACCCTACAATGTTATTATTGAACGATTGCTGCAATGGGGGCAAGTTACAACTAAAGAAATGTTCGGACATGCGCCATTGTAGCAAATGGTGTGTCAAAGAAAACTAGAGAATACACACAAACAAACAGACAAGTAAACAAATAAAAGTTATTTGTTTGCAACTGGCAAACAAAGGTAGACATGTACAATTCCACAAGGAATTAAGTCAGTGATTTACAAGAAAATAACACAAGCACCCAAGCAACAAAACAAAATAAGTAAAAAATAAATAACATGAACATTGTTTCAAGGGTTAGGGGTAAGATTTTTTTATACTTCTAAACTTGTGTCCGATATATTTATCCACGAAAATAAAGAACTATGCTTCTCTATTTTCGTTCTCTAGATATCATGCTTAGAAACATGGTTTCAAGACACCTCTAAGGGCCGTATCTAGAGACCTCTTCCGAATGACAACTAACTGCTCACCAATGCTTTCTCTATGGGGATAGCTGTTGGTTGTCATTCAAAAGAGGTTTATAATATCGGCCCTAAATGTCTTAAAACGGCTTTTTTCAGACTGCTGTCACGTAAAAACTACACTGTAATTGTAAACAAAAATAGAGATGCTTGCGCTAGACTTTACTACGCAAATAAAAATTTTACTACGTAAATATAATTGTAGGATCACTGCTTACGGCCTCGCTCTTTAGTTTGCAGTGGTTTCTAAAATATTTTTTACGCAAATTAATATATGTATCGAAAATAAATTTTTGCAGTTTTAACACTTATGTATCATCGTTTATATCTGAATTTTTCTGTTGCAATACACCAAGCGGATTTTTAGATTTTTACCCCTGAAATATCACACGGTACATAATTAAAAAAAAAAAAATATTCTTTTGGCAAAACTGTGTATCGTATGACTGTACATAGTCTCACATTTTTTCAAAGCATTTGGTTGAAAAATATTCGAGTTATTTTGCAATTGTTTCAAAATAAATAAATGATAGATCGTGGTCTTAAAGAGTGTGTGATAGATAAATAAACGCTGAAAACATAAATTGATTTCTACGCTTTTATCGATGCCAATAGGGATAAAATACTCCATGACAATCCTAGATATTGGTATTTGCCAACTTTATGAGTAAATATTTACCCAGAATTACTAATTTGTTACGCGTGATCTCTTGCGCCGCAGTTAAATGCACGAGGTTCCGGCGTCAGAGATTGTGCCTCAGAAGTTCGTAACACTGAAAACCTTATTGTTTAAAACGTTGGCTAAAACTATTGTCTAGGATTTCTATTGTTTAACTTTCGCAAATTGGCTTCAAGAAACCTACAGTTATAGATTAATGCTTTTAGCGTTGAATTATGTACCACGCACTGTTAAATTCCCATGGAAAAAGCCGAAGACCGAAACACTGCATGCCGTTTACGCGCCCCGTGTATGAAGGCGACACGGTTATTAACACAGGACCAGTGGCGGCTCGTGGATTGTTGGCAGGGAGGGCTGCAGTTGCCAAGAGCTGTACAGTGTTGTGCGCTGGTTGACTACACCCACTGACACGCTGATGTGCAGGTGCCCCTTACTACTGAGTGGTCACAACAGTGGATTTTAAGATCTCATTAAACATGTTTTATTACATCCCGTGACTAATTAATGCTGGAGAAAGATAGCGGGGATATTACTACCCAGTGGCGGCTCGCAGATTGTTGCCAGGGAGAGCACAAGTTGCATAGAACTGTATAGTGTTGTGCGCTAGTTGATGCTACAGCCACTGACACGCTGGTATGCAGGTGCCGCTTATTACTGGCTGCACACAACACAATGAGTAGCCAGTAGATATTTCATGGGCGTGGTATACGGCTGCACGTTCACACGAGTGTACACTTCTCGGCAACTTGTGCCCTATCTGCCAACAACTGTCGAACCGTCATTGTCATTACTGTTTGGTGACAGTCACATGACATGAATATTAATATTGTGTTAGTGCTTGGTGTCTATTGGCCAAAGTGGGTATGTAGTAGCGGAGCTATCAGGACCAGCAAAGAGCAGTAGTGTTTTCAGTCATCTTTTCATACAGCGCATTCGTGATGGGGATGGCTCCATATAACATTTCGGGAAACCCACATCCTCTTTTTTTTTATATAAAAAGTCTAAATGGCACTCTGGTGAGAATTTATTTTCCCTCAAAGTGGACGATTACACTTCGCGGATCCGAGGGACGATTCGTCGCCAGACGTGCTATTTCGTAAATATTTTATCTGGCGCCACTAACGATTCCGTTTGTCTGGGTGTGGCTCGAGGAATAGGGGTGGGCGGGGACCTCCAACCCACAACCGCCAGGAAATAAATGATCCTTCCGGGATTGCGCCCAGGGGAATCACTTACCTGGGATTCTGGTGCGCGGGCTGGTCTGCTCTTGATCAGGGAGGAGAGTGACATTAGGAGAGAGGACGACTGTCTTTTATTTTTTCTGTCCTCCCACCCCCTTCCTCGTCCCAGAACACAGGCGGAATCCCTCCTTCGGCAGGGACTGACGGAAGCGACGGGGCTTGTTCGGCCGTACCCGTGCAGTCATTCATCATGCGGTCCTGGGCCTGGCCGTGAGGAGTTGTCAGATAGTGTCACCAGATATCCACAGGGTGTCGCGGAGTCGCCCCACATCGCCACCGGCTACCGGGTCTCCCCCTCCCTTCGTCTGACCAGACCTTTGCCGCACCCCGCCTTTCTACCCGCTTGTCTGTCCAGGAGTACATACCGGAGACATCGCCTCAAAGACCGTCTTCCTCCGTGTATCTTCTCCACTCCAGTGGCGTGGCGCGGTGCTGTTCCCAGACGAGCGGTATGATGGCGTATTCCAATAGATTGCTCTCGAGGCGCCCTCGGAGCGATATGAAAACTGGCCGAGGTCGTGTTTCACGTGACTGTTCACGAGTGCATATTGTTTATGATCTAACAACTGAAATTGGCCGCATTTGCAGTGCAAAACATTGATAGCAAATAATTTTATCATACATTTCTTAGAGTCCAGAAATTGATAATAGACGGAAATTAAAATCTGTGAAATTCAGGAAGATATTGTCTCCATTTTCTCTTTCTTGATGAGCTGATATATATATATATATATATATATATGTATATATATATATATATATATATATATATATATATATATATATATATACACACACACACACACATACACACACACAAACCACGAGGCTAGACTAACCATACCTCCGTTTTAGCGACAAACAAAATTATTAATATAACGACACTATGTTCACCTTATAATACCTGTTATGTATTATGCGAGTGCTAAATTAACAGAATATTACTGAATTTTCACCCCAGCGAAGAGTTTCTCTTTGTTTACATAACCAGTGATCGCCGCCTTATTTGCAATGAAACGCAGAACTGTTTCTAGAGACAGATCGGGAAAAATAGCTCGAGGTGCGCACTCAGCGAACGCGACTTACAAACGGAATACGAAAATCCGAATGCTGAGAGCATTCGGATGCGGGTACTGGAATATGCTATAGCACGTGACAGTTGTGTTGCAAATACCAAGGTGTACTACTGAATAATTAGTTCCTGCCTCTTACACGCTACTGGCTAGGGAGTGTAACTCTGCCCCTACCAGCAGTAAAATTGTGCTACACAGTGGCGTAACCAGGGTTTGTTTTAAAAAGGGGCGCGGGTTTAACCTGATAATAATACAATGAACACTGACCACACCTTTAAAGTTATGGTTCGGGGGTTGTCCCACGGGAAAATTTGGATTTCAAGGTGAGTGCTATTTTAGCAGTTTTTCGTAACTAAACACTGACCATTATGCTGCTCAAAAGTTTGAATTTTTAAATTAGTTTTTATTATTTTATTTTTTGTGGCTAATTTGGGGGGGATTGTAACCCGCATCCCCCTGGCTCAGCTCCTGGTTCTACAGACTATCTGTTTTTTGTGTAGTCGTTGCTAACTACCGTTTATCTTAAAACATTTCACGCTTCGCCGCTGTTATAATATTTTCATAACAAAAAAAAAAAAAAAAGTCAACAGTTATAATTGAAGCGAACATCAGTTTTACTTCTGTCTTACAAGAGTAGATATAATCACGCTCTTCACGTGGGAATACTTATATGTGTGAGCAACACCATAATGAAGTGAATACTCCTGGTCTTGCTCGTGTTAAGGGAAGTTTTCTTCGCTGTCAGTAAAACAGGTGGTAAAGGGTTACTTTCTAAAAACCAGCCACCTTACATCTGCTAAGAGGCAGCAGGCTTCGAATTTTAACAAAGGGTTGGGCGAGTCCTTGAGGGATTCCAGGTAAACCAGGACCTGGAAGGTCACAGCACACCTATATCGCCATAAAAACAGCCAATAAATGTTCTCAATTTTGGAAACATTGTCAGTATCCTGTGTAGCTTTACTACCACCTGTAATAAAACACTTCGCCGAATGAGATACGAAGGATTTCTTTCTATTACATTGATCGAAGGCAGGTAAGCGGACACATTGTAAACTAAGGGAAATAAAATAACAGTATTTTTGGTTCCATAAATGTAAAAATGTTTTAAAGGAAGGAATTTGGAAAACACTTACAACTAAGGACAGCACCTGCAAATAGAACCTACTGCCCATCTTCCCCTTTTCCATCCTCCAACCAACCAATACAGCAGCCAAAAAAATGTCAGGTTATTATTTTTGGATTTTGGGTTTAAGGTTATAGGAGTCATATAAATGAGTAGCTCTTTCTGCCATCACGCTTAAGAGGAGTCTTCTGCGGTGTCGAATTTCCACCTTTGACGCGTGGCGTAGCGATAAGAAACAGTGTCCCACGCTTGACGAGAAGCATATCGCCTCTATTCGCAGCCGCCAAACTGGCGTGCAAGGTTTTCCTTGTAGTCTTTTTCTTACGAGACTTTAAGCGGTTACCACATTTCATTTTTTAATAGTATGAAGTAAAGACCAACGCATGCCTCTCACTTTGCAATTTACGAATTCAGGTAATATTTAGGAGTTACAGCAGTATTTTAAAAAAAAAAAAAAACCGTTTTTAGACATTTTGAGAGGCCCGAATATCATGTTTCTAACAAGCGTGCTGAATTTTTGAAAACATAGAAGCATATTTTCATATGTGTGTTTTTTCGTAGGTAAACACAATATGAATAAGTTAAGTGGTTTCGCGTAAAAAAGAATACGCGTGACACGCTGCAACGCTGTCCATGCGCCAGTCGAGGACTCCTTTTAAGCTGTTATTCGAATGACTGACTTGTTTGCAAGGCCACATCAAGCACAGATAAAATTGTCGTAGTATCTACAGGTAATGGAATTACGTCCAAATGATTACCGCAGACGAATAAATATCTTAAGACAGCGTCCACCTTCGTTTAAATTACGATGCATCCTGTCCTCTCGTTTCACAGAAATGTATGCCATCTGCTTTCCGAAGAAGCACGCGAGCTATCCAGGGAACTTGCCTGTGCGTTGCTGAGACATAGCCGCACGTTATTTTGAATCTTTCCACCGTAGCTGAACGAGCATTTCCACGCTGCTTTAGATGGAAACTTACTGATTGAACACGCATAAAAATTTGCGTAGGCGATCTCTCCGAAGTTTACTGTGGATGTGGCGTCAGTACGACGCTCGCACTTCTCGAGCTGCACAGAGGGGGAGTGCACATAAAGGTCATAGAATACTTATTAGGCTTATCGTCGTCGACCTTAAAAGCCATTAACTTACACAAAGTTTTTAGAACATATGTAGCGAATACTGTGGGCTCTAAAAACGGGATCCCCAGTATTTTCAGAGAAATTGGAATTTAGGGTTGCACTTTTGGCCTCTCTAGACTGTAACCAGAAATATTGTTTTTTTGTAACTTGTTTATATTTTTCACCAATCACAGTTTCCAGGCTGTAGAAGTTTGTTTACGCTTATTATTTTGTGTACTTTTAGATGATGTATTAATGGAATCAAATAGTGTTCAGATCGTATCCTTATTTGTGGTACTTCCTGTTCATCTGCAATGGGGAATTTTGAGTTAATTTCTGCACGTAATAAAAATTATGTAAAACACACACACACATATATTTATTTACTACAAACGTAAAGTTTGTGCATCTAATATTGTCGGTCATTAAAAACCTGCGCATAAGCAATTGCTTGAAGTCTGCAAATCCAAAATTCGAAATGTATTTTGTAAGTTACATAAAATCAAATTTGTAAAATGCCTCATAAGAATTGAAAACATTTTTAGCCGCTACAAAATAGTTTGTTTCATGGTGACCGATTTAACATTCCAACCCAGCAATGCTGGCAATTAGAAGTAAATAGGCAGAAATGTATAATCTCTGGCAAATGAAATTAAGACTTTAAAATAGTGACGATGGCATCAATGAACAGTTTCCACTGGTTCGAAGTACATTTCGCTGGTTCAGAGATTATTTTTACTGTTGCACGCTTGAGAGGTCTGCCTTGCAGATTAAGGCGCCCACCTGCTTGCCTTGTAGCCAGCGTTGCAGCGTGCTAGCAGAACGCTTTTATCTAAGAAACTATTAAACGTATTTCTAATGTGTGCATTTACGAAAAGAACAAAAAGTTCAAACGACCTCGGAATAGTAGTTTCAAAACATCACGTTAATTAGATAGACCGTTCCGAAGCTCCTCAAAATGGTTAAAAACGGCTTTTTCAATATATTATATCTAAACAACTACTAAAGGGATTCGTGTGAAACTACAATAGAGAGGTGTATTGGACTTTACTCAAAATTTTCCAGCAATAAAGAGATGGGGTCGCCACTGAAAGTGTCAGTCAGGCGAGTGTCCTACGATACCACTGCACGTCGTTTCAGTGTCTTGTGTTAGAGGCGATACCGCGCCACAGGAGCTGGTCAACATCGCCCTTGACATCGTACCTCACTCACACAAACACACGGCCACCAGGCGGTCGCCTTAACACCACAGCACAGAAATCTAACAGAAGATACGTAGGGTAGTATTTTTAATGTTGTCGTCCCAGCTTTGGAGGCGCGCAGGAAAGTAAAGAAGCCACGTGAACTTTGATACACTTTGTTTATAAAATCCGCTTGTATCGACATAGTAGTTGTGATAAGTTTGTATCTTAATTCACTATTTAGACATGACAAATGTGACAACTCGAAGTTCAGCATGACAGTTTCGCTGAAGTTATCAGAAGTGACTTATGGGAACTTTCTTAGGAAGATTTCGTAACATATCTCGGCGTATATGACTATAATGAAAGTCACGTAAAATTTTGTAAATTGTTTTAAAATAAAAAAATATGCATTGCCGAAGATACTGCAATTTGTTTGAATCATAAATGAATATTTTGAAATTGCGGATGTCAATTCCCTTACAGATCTTGAAATCAGGTCTTCTAAATTTCAGCGTCACCAAACATTGAAGTACAGAGCTTCGAAACTCTGAAAATAGTTCGCTGAAAACCACGCCATGTCGCTTCTGTCTCATATTTATTCTGTGGCCATAGTGTTGCGGACAAGGGAATGTTGTTTACCGGGAAGCAGGGTAGTTGGACAAGGGTGTGTATATGCGGTTGGGAAGCTCTCTCACCACAACCCCTCCTCAACTTCTTCTTTGTTGAAGCCGCAGGAGGTCTGTCGCCACGGATCCCTCGACCACTCTTCAACCCGCGACCCACCTGCTCTATTTTCTGCGCCCACTCGGGGGTCTCTTCCCAGGAAACACCCCCATCCACCACAAGATAACGTGGGTCGCGCGCCGGGCGTCTCGCGTATTGAGAGGAATGAGGCACAGTTAAGAGGCTGCGTCACCTCTTTTGTTAACAATAATCGTTTTCGTTTAATAAATGACGGTAGTCTGGAAAAGCCATTTGAGAGGCCCGAAAATTATATTTGTTATTTTTGTAGATATACAAACGTAATGTGCGGTAAATAGTTTCGTAAAAAAAATATCCGTAGCTCGTTGCAACACTTTTGAAGCGAAGGTAGGGAGGCCCCTTAAGGGCGCGGTTCACCTGTTTTCAACTACATTATTTAATTTTATATTTGTACCAGAGATTTTTCTTATTTTAGACATAAATAGTGATACAATTTTCCTCTTAAGAAATTTGTGTATCTCTCACAGTTTTGACGTAATGGGTCGTAAACGTCAAAATTTGCACTGTACGATTTTATGTACGCCACTAAAACCAACTGACATACCAAACTGAAAAAATTCGCAGTGTATAGCAGTGCTGTAGGCTGTGATTTGACACATACAAAAATATATTTTTCTATTTTTTAAATTTTTTTTTGAAATTTTAAAATGTTCAGTTTAAAAATCAGCATTTTTTATTAAATACAAAAATATTTTATTTTTGGTTTTTATATATGTCAAATTATAGCCTACAACAATGTTATACTCTGAATTTTTTCGGTTTGGTATGTCAGTTGGTTTTAGTGGCGTGCATAAAACCATAAAGTGCAAATTTTTGACGTTTACGACTCATTACGCAAAAACTATGATGGATACACAAATTTCTTAAGAGGAAGATTTTTTCACAATTTATGTCTAAAATAAGAAAAAAATATCTGGTACAAATATAAAAATAAAGACTTCAGCTCCGGCAGTTGCAGGAATAAACTGCGGATACACGAAGGCTGCCTCATTTCGCTGATGTTTTCGTCGGGCTTAAAGGCGTTAGATTTGTCTGTTTAGGAATGTCACTTTAATAGTGTTCAAGTGTGATAAAGTCATAATTTTATATTTACATGACACATTGTTAGTTTTGTACACGATACTTGTGAGTACAGTTTACTGTTACGAAACTATTTTAGCTCTAATTGTTTTCTCATAACGGCACGCCTAAGTCTCAATTTGCATGTTACGCTGACATGCAAATAGTGAAAACAATTGACTTACTTAATTGAAATAATTCACGGTTAACTAAAATCACATTAGCTACGTAATTAAGCATTTAGTAATCTACAACGTAAAATTTTGAATTTTTAATAACACCGCAAAAGTACAAATAAAGTTGATAACTCAGCAATTTTAAATAGAAAAACAGTTGACTGGATTTTTTAAAATGTTTTGTTAGATAGCCCATGACATGTTATTTCAGTGTGAAAACCCCGTTTTTTGGCTATTTTGAGATGCCCCGAAATTCATGTTTCCAACCAGCGTGCTGAATTTTTTATACTTATATTGACATGGTTGGAAATATTGGTTATTTTCGAAAAAAACACAAGAAATGTAATGTACGCCTAGCAGTTTCGTAAAAAAAAAGTAGGCCTAATACTTCGTCCCAACTCGCTGCAAGACGTTGCAAGCGCAGGTAGGGATATCAACAAAATAGCCTCGGGCATGGGTCCCACTTCCAACAATGACAATACCTAGGCTCGAGACCAAATCACAAAGATACCCTCCCATCCTGGGTCAGTTAGGAAACTGCACGTCCCTTCAACTGCCTCTGGGCCCTTCATCATACCTGAGCTGTCTACCTGAGAAGGACAAGAGGGGAACTTTCCTGCTTCCTTGGAAAATAACAGCCATAAATTTTTTACCAGCTGCCAGAAGGTGATTGAACTATTGTGATTTTATGGCTGGGTTCTAGGAACACGTCCGATTCGGTTCGTCAAACCACTGACGGAAATTTACGACAGGTTCTTTTGACTGTGCCGACAAATTGAGGTGGTCAGTAATATGACTATCGGTGACGTTCCTGTGAGTCTCATATAAACATATTTTCCAAACAGCGTTGCTGTTCTCTCAGGGTTGGAGCCGGTAAAATTTTTCCTTTCGGAACTGAATGTTTGTAAGACAAGTCCAGATATTTTGCTTACATTGTAATAACACTTTCGTTACAGCAAAAAAGACATTTTTTGTTCAAAAGTTGCAGTTGTGGTAACAAAAATTGTGTTATTGTTAAGATAATTTATTTGGAACCATTGTAGTGAAGATAGCTGTGGTATTTTAACACAAGGTTTGTGTAAATATTTATCATGTTATCTACAAAGAAACTTATATTATTTAAAAAAAAAATGTTTTTCAGACAAAATGGGACAAAAATTTTTTTTCCAGATTTGCTGTGCCGTAAGGCAAGATTTCTGTACCACGAGCTAAATACATTTGCGGTAAAGTTATTTTGCAGTGGATCATATTCAAACAAAATTTCTCTGTGGCAGAGAAAGAGTTTTACTGGCCGTGTTCGAATTGGCCGTCTAAGGGCCCTTACAACGCTTCAAGCCCTTGAAAAATGCATCGCGGAAGTGACGTCACACACGCCGCTGTTTGAATTCACAGCAAGTGCTCATATGCACCCTAGAATGTCCTCTTTAGCTAAGGGGACGAGCCACTTACCCTTCTAGAGCCCTACGTCCGAATTCACAAAATGCAGCCTACTTCATGAAGGGAACAAGGGCATAGGGAAAGTGATCAAGGGCACGTTGCACTGAATTCGAACACCACCACTGTGTACATTCCGCTTGAGGTGATTTTATGTTCCTTTTTAAATTATACATCTAACTATTGAAAACTAATCTTACTATGTGTCATGTATGTCACAGTTTTTAAAGACAATTTTAATCCATGGTCAGCTATTGCTCTTCTCGTGCGTTGAAATTACTCGTGCTTCCTCTTGAAATCCTATATGGGAATATCACATCAACGTATTTTAGCTTGATTTTTCCCCCTAGCTTTGGTGCTGTCATCGGGTTGTGTGCAAGAAATTATGCAACGCTATACCAGCACACGGAATTTAGGCGTGGGTGGAGCTGGTCTGCGTGGGGACTATTATTTTAAGTACGTAAGAGAAGTAGTACGGTTTATATTCCATGTAACCTGGCTGCATTTTCGCCTCTAAGAGTGTACTTGACGTACATTAGGCACTTTATTTTACGATATAGTAACAGCATTAAAAACAGGAAACTTTCTACTTTGCAAGAAGCTGTATCAGTTGCGAAATTAACGTTTAATATTGATGAAATTTGGGTGACTTAAATAACGGAAGACGTGCTGGTAGAAATATCTTATACTTGAAGATGCTCTTTATTTCATTCACAAGTTTTTGTGTGAAAATACTTCGAAAATTTAAATTGACTTTTATCTACGAGCTTTTATAAAATTTAAAACCATCTTATTGATTTTATACAGTTTATGATAATGCTTATTATACATAATGAAATTTTATCAGTTCTTGGGAATTAGTTTCCGAAGAACCCATTGTAGAACTTAAAAAAGCTTTACTTGTGAAAGATACAACTCGGATTTCAAAGACGTTTTGTAATAAAAACACAATTTTTACGTTATGTTTGAGTTCACTAAATGCCAGATTTTTTGTAACACTTGCATAGGAAACAGTAAAATTGCGTTTTAGAAGTGTTTCTTGATGAGAACTGATGTTGTATACAATGTCAAAACTAACAAAAAATTAGCGTTAACTCACTATTTACTCTTAACTTCACTGGGGTGCATAGGTGACTTTGCAAGATTTCGCAGACATGGAACGAAATAATAATACAAAAAAACTTGTAGCACGTTTTAGATCTGCGAAATGAACCCCGTCAGCTGACATTCTTCCCCCAAGATCAAGAGATCCCGCCGACTGCTGCTTCTTTTTCCCTCCTCGACCTTGGTTGGCATCTTGTCTGGTCGCTGAGATAGCTGCGGACTTGAAAATATGTCGTGATATCGCGGGGGGGGGGGGGGGCTGTTGGCTGGACCAGGTGATTATGCACGCATGCCACACGCATCCTCTTTAGATGTTGTTTACCAAAGGAAATATGACGGAAATTTGTTTTCGTCAACTAAATGTAGCGGTTGACAAACTGAATTCCTCAGTTGGAACCAATAAATCGTCTGTGAACTAATTGTTTTTATTTATTTAACTTACGGGGCTTTCCTGTCTGAGCTTCAAATACGTTGTAGCGAGTTACGGCTGTTCTTTTAAACGCAATTATTTAACGCACATTTTCTATGTGTATCTACGAAAGAACACACTGTTTAAACTATGTTGGTATTGATTTAAAAATTCGGCACGTTTATTAGAAACATCATTTCCGGACCCCTCAAAATTGTCTAAGACGGATTACAGACTGCCGCATCTGGAAAAATAACAACCGGTTTCGAAAAACACAACTACAGAAACAAACTTTAGACTTTGAACTACGCTGTCTACAAATAAAATAATGTGGTCCCATAGGAAAATTATAATAACAAAGCACTTCACGCCAGCTAAGTGGCTTGCGCGGAGAGGCGATAGTAAGAGGTACGTAAATGTCGCAGATACATTCCAGGTCAGGTAGAAGGCCAGCAATTATGTATACTTCATTCTCATGTCTGTGACTTGCTGGCGGCTGATACGAAACGCGTTTGACTACTGCAAGCCAGTAGTAAACAAGGGAATAATGCGAAGTGATATCGCTTGCTACCGGCTTGTACGGTTATAAGCCAATAGATAATCGATTGTGGCCAGTGGGTGTATAGGACTGATAAGTCTAGGCTGCTGCCAGATGAATCCACGAAATTGACGTTACCTGTAGCGATAAACATGCATAGGTCAACGGCAACCTTACCACACATGCGCCACATATATCTAGGGAGGCCCCTTAAATTGAGAAGTTCTTCATTAACATTATTGCAACATTTAAATATTTTTTTTATTTACCAGTTAGCATGTTTTACAATTTTTTGGCATGTCAACTCAACGACAAAACCATGTTTATAAATATTCCCACTTAGGCTTAAAATACGTGCAAAGTGTTACGCCATACGAATCAAGTATCCTACACATTTTATTTACACTTTACTTATGAAATTTGTGGACGTTTGTTGGTTAAGATTAACTCTGTCATTCTAACTGTGGGCGTAAGTTGTAGACAAGTTTAATACACGTTTTCTCCAGACGATAAAAAGTCATTAATGGACATTGCGGTAGGTTACCGTAATGGATTCAGCTCTCGTTTAACTGAAATGTTTGCGTGCTTCGGTTCCGAGAAGACTATAGTAGAGTACGGTGGATACATTTTGAGGCCCGCCGAACATGCATTAAACACTAACAAGTGTAATTTATTTTTGCTTCAAGCGTTAGTTTAAGGCAGCTATTGACTACAGACACTGAGGTCGTGAAAATTTTCAAGTAAAAGTTCCTAGCTACTTGCGTTTGAAATGCATTGCAACTCGTTGAAATTACTCTTTTTCCGTCTTAACGCGCGTTATGTTTGTTCATCTGCGAAATCAACACACACTTCAAACAATGTTTTATCAGTTTAAAAATTAGAATCGCTTACATCAAACACAATTTTCAGGCCTCTCAAAATAGAAAAAAAAAAGTTTTTAAGACTGCCGTATCTAGGGTAATTCCAACCGGATTAAAATAACTTATAAATAGAAATATGCACCAGTTGCGTAGTATGCGCGGGCGTCACACTTAGCAGTCCATCGAATTTGTGCCCCACATACACAAACGCAGCCTATCTAGATAAGAACTAAATTAACTACATAAGGGCTTAAAAGTATTAGTCTTACAGTGAACAACTGTTACCTGAATCTTCCTTGTATCGACTTTTCTGTGAAGGCGTTCACAAAGCGCGCGCGTGTGGCTGTGTAACGGCAACGAAGAAGAGGTAAGAAAAAGGTAACGTGGTATCGAGATCCCGGATCGACCGGTCGATTGTAGTATCGCCGGCGTGGTGGACTTGGTGTCGGCGGGCGGCATTTTTCCTCTGCCTCCGACAAGTGGGTCGCGAGTTCATAAATCGGGAGGGCGTGTTGGCTCTGGCATCATTCAGAATATTACCACATGTGTTAGCCGTTGCCTGTTTTGTTAAATTCATTTTTCTCCCTCCCCCTCCTTCTCGACAGTTTTTAAATGCCTCGATCGTCTTCTTCCTCTCTCTTACCGTGGGACGAAAGGATAAAAAAAAACTACTAGTTGTGTGTTGCAGTGTAATGCGTGTATATCGTTGAGAACATAAACTTGGTGACCTGGGACGAAGGAAGAGAAGGTGGAGGTGGAGAAAAACGCTTGAATCCCTGGCGTAGGCGCGGGTGTCTGAAGGGGGGAAGATTTGTTGAGATAGAGAAGTTGTATTGATTAATTTTTAAAGCCATAATTCTTGGGATTTTCCTCTTTTTTGGGGAGATTTCCTGCTGAGATCGTTGACTGTATTGATGAATGCTGGTTGCATTGACCTCCGTCCGAGCTCTTTTCTTTTGTTTCGAACGACCGCTTCGAGTGGAAATACGCTTGGCTGGCATGCCAACCATCAAGTTAATTTTAATGTGTTTGTAACATTCAGTCCTCCCCCTTCCTCCCCTATTAAGTTGTCACACGTGTGTATTCTCGAAAGTGGTCTTCTGCTTAGTTTGGTTGTTTTGTAATGTATAACGAAGATACTTTTATTTCCAGGTCGGATTAACTAACGTTATCCCTGTTAACGATTAGAATTTATTCTATCATAAAGTGGGATCGATGAACCTGCCTGAGTAGCATTTATGATTGCGGTCGGCAGAACAGAATTTATTTTCGGGCTTAAATTCACCTGCGTAGCGTGCGTTCATTTTTTATTGTGGTTAGTGCCGTTGTTCCTGGGAACGCATGCTCGAGTGGATGTGTCGATAAAATTCTTTAGGTTTACCAAGATTCGAATTCTCTTTGTACACATCGTTTGAATGCTTAATAAGTTCTCATCCTAAAGGTTTCCATTTTATTAATTTTTTTTTTACGTTGTACACAGCATATAATCTGTAAATCTTCTGTTTCTAAATATATTTATGATTCGTTAACACGTGAGACACAAACACCTATGTTCAAGTATCCGCCACTGAAATATGACAGTCCTGGCAGTTAGTTGTTAGCCGCTTGCGGAGGGGAAAGGGGTGGGGGATAAATGGCAGCCGAAACCACCAAGCACAGTTTCTGAGCAGGAGAATAACTTTGTGATACCAACACAATAAAATGTACTTTTGTCAACGCTGGATCAGGCCAGTGACGGTCATCTTCTGATATTGCATGCTTTTTCAAGAATAAATTTCTCCCTTGCTTCGCATATAAGCTCGAAACTGTACTAAAAAAATGTGCACGCAAATTTACACAAATTGCCGGGTTGACATAACCAATTACTTTCAAAAGGAAAAACTTGTTAAGTTCCGTAAAAATGAATAATTATATCGTGAACCAGTAAATTGTTAAACTAAATTTTTTTTCCACGGAAATAAAAAACCGTTAGGCTATGTTAAATGCACTGATGTAACGCGAGTACATTTTTGTTTGTCAATTGTTCTACCTCCTACAGGTATTAAATATCTTCAAAACCTTTGGACATGTACAGTAATGAATGTTGGTGCAGAAAAGCTGAAGTTCACATAATTTTCACTTAAGAAAATCTCAGAACGTTTGGCTCAAGAGGATTTTGATAGTCTATGTAATACACATTTTACAATATTGTTAGAGATTATGGTACTGAGACGCAATGGTCGACCTGCATCTCATTTGTCTCCCGTCACGTTTGTTATTTTTACGCATATTTGGTTTTATTCTACATCAAAATTATAGCAATGTCTGTTATTGAGCAGCGATATGTGGAGGGCTTGTTATATGAAATGAATACTTACCTTTCACGTTTGTGCAGTTCTGCTTAGACCTGGTACGACGATAT